>PVMI01043117.1:0-12404 GCA_008528875.1 Aulacorthum solani
TATGAACACGTTTTGAGCATTAAGAATTATAAGTACTGTGATATGTTGAGAATTAACTCACCTATATTATAGTACCTGTATGTAGTATATCCTTATTATATATTTAAAACTCAATGATAAATCAAAGATTGCATTAAAAGATTCTTTTATGTTCGGTAAACGAGTAGTATATCATACACAATTTTCGTTTTCAATGTTATCCGTTTCTATTAAATGGACGCTATATTAATAACCAATTAAAATAAACCGGTAGTCATCATAACCACGCATTTTCAAAAAAGGTCATCGTTCAAATCCGCACACTATTTTATACATAAATTTAGTTTTTCCAAAATCAATACCATATAATATACAGTATACGCTCATATTTATTTATTTATTTATGAGATGAGTCATTAAAGTACGCATTTATCTAAAATCGCAATACCGTCTAGAACCTCAGACTAGTTCATCATATTTAATTAAAACCACGCGAAATAAAAGTGAACACAGCCACAAAATAAAGAAATGAATACAGATTTAAAATAAATTCAATTTGCTGTTAAATTTAAATCACAATTACATATTTTATATTATTTTAAATTTATATGATCGTTTCATTAGCAATGAAATAAGTTTAATAGATTATTTGAAAAGACTAAAATGTAGATCTATTCCAATCTAAGTATTATTTACTATATTATATAGGTGCTTACATAATTTATTTTATTTTATTAATTATATTTTGAATTATTTTTTAGTACAATTATTTTTAATTAATGTGCAAATTATAAAAATCTTATGCCTACCTATAGGAATTTAATTATTTTTAAGGCGATTTTTTATAATAATAATGAATAAGTTTTTTAATTTTTTACTGTCAATCAAATGTGTGTGGTTTTTAATTATCGACTCTCTATATTTCCCTTTCAAGCAATAGAAAAAATCTGAAAGGTATTGAACGATGTAAAATGTACTATTATGAATAAGTGTGAGGTACTTAACTGCAGCTCTCAAATTGAACACATGAAACTGAAGGATTTAGGAAACATAGCACCGTTATAGATCTATTATATTCCTTATACTTCTTAAAATCTAAAAAAAATAATGTATTAAATATAGTATTATAAATGTAGTCTAAATATATGTTGAGATTGAAAAAAGTATATTTTTTAGGTTCAATGATAATACATTATTTTTATTTATATATATTTATTGATATATAATCATTGAAATTCAAAAAAAGTACAGTTTATCAAAAGTAGTTAACATGTCATAGTACAATTGTTATTAAAATTCTTTCCATGGTGATAAGTCCAGCTTATATGATTTACAGCTATACTTAATGCTTGACATCCACCTAATAATATTAGAATACATGTTAATATTACAGATTATGTTATTATATATATATATATATTTTTTTTTTTTTTTTAGAACCCTTACTTATGGTCGACAAATCTGAATGTTTCCTTTTGCATGTGACCCAAGTTTGATGATGTGCACATAACGTGACTAAGAGTGATCTTTTTCAGGCTTTTAATTTGTTCTGAGAATACAAAAAAAAAATTAATAGTATTACGATTGGTCGTTATTATGATATAATATAATATTTATACAGAAGATGTGCCAGTGTGTGTTTATTTTTCTGTACCTGGGGTAAAGCTTCCTGGTTGTCCTAGAATATCATAAAAGAAACGATCACCAGATTTAAACCTGTAGAAACTGTCTCCAATTACACACGCAGTTGATGGACCAACCATTGAACCATTTCTCGGTTTTTCTAATAGGGCACCAACAATGTAGTCTATGTCGTGCACAGTAGAATATAGCGATTTCAAAATTTCAATATCCTAATAAAAGATATCATTTATAAAAATATAATTTTTTTACTATGTTAGCAAATCCCTAAAAATTTGAATAATTAGACAAATATTATGAAATTGAATTACTTGAATATTAAATATATTAATTATTCAAAGTATAACGAAGATATAATACCGATAATTCTAAATCCTTTATGAAATGCACTTAATAATTTTACCTCTAAAGAAATTAGATCAGATAAGTCTTTAAATTGATTTGCTTTTTTTAATCCACAAATGTGTCTAAATTTGTTATATGGTGGAAGACCATTATCTCTGCCCCTTTGAATATCATAAGACATTAAATCAAATCCTGAGTATCCATCTAAATTCGGTATTTTAAATACAACATTTGTAATCTGAAATTATTAACATAAAAACGATTATAATATTATAATAAGACAATATATTTCATAATTTTACCAAATTATTATAAGATGGCTGTACAGCGCGGCCTGGCGTCTCCAAGAAGCCTCGTAACATATTATCGAAATTTCCTACTAGCAAGTCTGGCTGCAGTAATACTCTTGAAGGCTCTACTTCATCGATAATTGAATAGTTTGCAGTCATTAAGCTGGTAATCACGATTAGTCAATATATAATCTATTTTATTTCATAAATTTAAAATTATACTTGAATTTAGCAGGGATAATGTTGTGGACAGCTCGGAACGCACCACTTGTCATTTCTTGCGCTAAAGCCGAATTAATTGAAGGATCATAGGTCGTCTGTCCAGTCAGTCCATACTCTTTCATGTATTCGTTTCCTAAAATGTTAAAAGATATTTTAACATCTTGAATTATTTAATATTACAGTATCTAAATCAATAATATTTTACTATTTATTTTTTTTGCTACTCATAGTATTATGTGCAGTAATGTATAATTTTTCAAAATTCAATGAGTACAAAGTTTTACTTATTATTCAAGTGTGTTGTTTCATTTTTTGTTAAGACATTATTATAATTTTTTTTTACCTAGAATAATTGGCAAGAAATGCTCATAGGTTATAACTTGTATAATTGCACCTATAATTCTACGTGTTTCTTGGTAAACTCTTTCGTCAGACCATAATGGATTTAATGTCTGTATTTCATCAGCCACATGATTGTGATATCTTAAAAATAAATTTTGAAACAATGCAATAGCCAAATTTTGATTGACGTTGATATCGCCTGCAAAAAAAATGGTTTAATACGTTAATGATTTGTATTGCATTGTAGTTTTTAAATTAAAATTACCTGCGGCAAATTGAATATTAGATTTTCCTAATGGACCATCTTTGAATTCTGAATTAGGATTCTGTGGACAATATTCTTCGTTTTTCAATATTCGTGACCTAAGTTTACCATTCACAAAAGTTCGAAGGCCATCAGCTGTATTTTTGTTGGAACCGTAT
Organism: Aulacorthum solani; assembly: GCA_008528875.1. Classification (NCBI taxonomy): domain Eukaryota; kingdom Metazoa; phylum Arthropoda; class Insecta; order Hemiptera; family Aphididae; genus Aulacorthum; species Aulacorthum solani. The sequence continues at coordinate 3,243 of PVMI01043117.1, forward strand.
ACGTGGGATGCATCTATATATTGTGTATTTCTGTTGAGCTAAAAATATTTTTTTAACGTTTATATTATTGATTTTTAAAATTATTTGATAAACAATATTATTACATAGGTAATTAAAAAAAAAATACTTGATATGAAATTGTTATGGGAACACATACTCAAATACTCTAATATGTTCTGTTGATGTAATAAAACTGTAAATTATCCGTTAAATATTGTATAATGATTTGAATAAATAACTATTTTAATACTTACAATAGTTCTAGGTGTTAAAGGGCAGCTAAAATTCACTGAAGTCGTAGATCGAACAAATTTAAACAGTGTTACATTATATTGGCCATATACTGGGTCATCTGCTGCTATCGGTATAGCGGTTGCACATTCAAAAGGAATTTTAGTCTTATCCTTTTCATAACAATGATCCAAGTCAGCTAAAATTACAATTATATACATTTATATACATTTAAAAATGTATACACTTGCATACAGATGTAACAGAATGACTTGGTAAGTAAAATACTATTGTTCTAATCAATATTAATTTTTTTTTATTCATAAATTATAGACGCTTGTGCAATTCAATTAAGTATATTATATATATATTTTTTTAATATTGAACATTTTTAATTTTAAATGTTGTTAATTTTTTTGGAAAAGTTCAAAATAGAAAATTTATAAATCTGATTTTTAGAAAAATGTTGGTAGTAAAGTGTTTTCTTTAATTCAAGTAGTTTGTTTTTTCTACATTTTTTTAATACTAATATGGGTTTGAAGTAAAATAATTCAAGATGAAATAGTTTATTTTCAAAATATTTTTTATGGGAATTATTAGGGAAAAATTAAAGGCTTACATTATTGATTACCCATATAATTTTCTTATATTTTTTTATAAGTTTAACTAGTATCTTTTTTTCTTTTTTTTCTTTTTTTTATCAGGTCTTTCTGTTACATCCTGTATTTATATAAATAATTTCGTAATAGTCTTAGCAAATGAATTACTACCTGGAGTAGTGGCATTTCGTATATCATCAGGGTAGAACGATATATCGTGCGTCAAAAACTGTCCCCACGGAACTAATAACTCATTATTGTCATGATCGAAGTTACGAATGTCTCTCTTATAAAACAATTTCACACCTACTAGCCTAGCACTAGGCAATGGTCTTCCGTCTAATTGAATTCTAAGCGTATTATTACCTGAATAAACATAATATTTATAGCATACCTATACATAGTTACACAACTGCAGTAATTAATACTTAAATACAGTGCACAACAAATGTAAAAATGTTATAGACACTATATGGATATTGATAATTACTTATCATCAAATTGTCCAAATGTTAATGAACAATTGACATTTTTAATTGGACAAATTAATATTTATATCATGTTTTTAGTAAGTCAAATGGGTAAATACCAAATATATATATTTTTTGTTACGAATTTCTAATTCTTAATATTATTATCGTTTATTACCATCATTGAACTCAGCGTTCATCAATCTGTAAAATGGTGTTAAAGCCGCACCCCAGTTTGGGTTCTGCAAATTATTGCACGAACCATTGAATGTCCTGTATTTATCGTCTGGATTACAGGTAACGGCTGGGGCACATTTTTTGAAGTAATCTCCATTAGTTGTTGCTATGCTCGACACCCTAGATTTTGGATGATATTTGAACCCGACATTTACAGGATTATGTGATAATGTTGCTGCATTAAATATAACGGCATTTGCTTCCGACTCAACAAAATTAACAGCGTTTGTTGAACCATTTTTATGGTAAAATACATATAAAATAATAGTTGAAGTAACAGCGATTATTAATACTACTATAAAAAGAGTAAACCATGGTTTCTTCCAAAATGGTTGTTTTTCTGCCTTGGATCCTAGTAATGGACTAGAACATAAAAATTTCTGTTTTCAATTTCTGTCACATAATCATTTATATTATTAAAAACAGTTAGACACTTAGATTTAGTTATTACACTTATAACTCTAAGAATTTTTTTTCTATCTCCTGGAACTATTTATGTAGTTTGGCAACTTGCAATTAATATAGATTGTAACTTGTAAGTAACTACTCTTGAAGTCTTAAACTATATTTAGTTTAGAAATTATAAAACAACAGACGAGTAACTAATAAAAAAACGAAATGTTCTTAAACATTTTCATACTATAATATAAACATATTTAATACCGAATATTAATCATTTCGACGAATTAGGATTTCTTGTGATTTATTTTGAAAACGATAGCATTCGTACATCATATTTGATAATATTTATTAATATATAAATATCCAATTATGTTTAATTAATGGTCATTAATTACAATTTTAACTTTTAAACTTATTTAATTATCAGAATAATACTATCTTAAAGTCTGAGCTCGTATTATCTTTTATACATTTGTTGTTATGTAACTATTTTATTATAATGTAATATATCCTTAAAAAAAATTATATATGTATATTTATCACAATGGTAACGATGGAGAGAGTTATCTTTTAATAATAAAAACAATTTTGACCTTGAAGCCTTGTCTTTATGTTATAGGTACCGAGGTATAATATCATTAATCGGATTTATCGATTTATACATTTGAATGTGCTATAATAGTATAAAGAAGATGGAACAAAAATTAATAATTAATATACGACCAGTCAAACTGTATTAGGCACCTGACTTTTCAGAGGTTACTGACTTTTTATTATTAACTACGAAACTAATATTGAAACATTTGATAGTATTTTATTGATTCTAACAAATGTTGATAAAAAAAAATCACATATTCGAATAATGCAATACATCATTAACCAGAGTCTACATAAGCTTACATATTTGAATCAAATAACACATCATTAATCAGAATATCCAACCCAATCAGTAGCTAGTTTTGAATACCAACGTGCTATAATAATATATAGATGTGTTATTAACTGATTAAGAACAGAACGAGGAGAGTGAAATTATTTGATGCTTAGATAAGGAACACTGGACTGATCTATCTGAAACGGTGGACAGGTAAAATCTATAATGAGACATATTGTTGTTTAATGCCATTGATGAATACTTGGTAGAGGAATATAATGGCCATATAAAGTAGATCGGTAAGTGCAAGCAATGGCTACTTATCATACCTATATAATTTATACTAATAGATAAGAAGTGATTGCACACCCAGCATAGAAACATAGAGATCGCTTTTCGATGACTGAGTGACTTAATGTATGGTAGCGCAAGGTAAGTACGGTAAGCGATATATAGGTAATTGTATTTTTTAGTCAAAACAGCCTTCATCACTGCGAGATGTTTGCTCGCCGCTCAAAATGCTGTTGTTACTTGTTATACACAGTTCTTATCTATTAGTATATGGATTAAGGTTATGATCATATTTCCATCTGTTCATTATAGTACCGAGTTTTGACGCATAATCTTTAATTTATCATATATGATTATTATTATAATTATTACCACTATTTTTACTATACTATAGCTTATTCAATTATTTTATTATTATTTGTTGAATATTATTTATTCGTTTTTGTTTTCTCTCCAATGTGTACACCAATACCATGTTTATGCAATAAAAACAATTTAACTTAGAATAAATATTGAATCGAAATTAATATAGTTTGATTAATTGTATTTTAGGTAGGTGCTCAACGTGGAAAAAAATGGAAAATAAGCTCAGATCTTCCTCAGTTAATATTGGGTTACAGCATTTGTCTTTTTGAAAAAAATGATTAAATTAATATGTTATCAGAGTTAAAAACTTAAGTACGAAAAACTTTACACACAAAACATGTTTACTGGTGACACCTTAAAGTTAACGAAAAAAATGATTAAAACTCATAGGAAGTATAAGGATTTTATAATATGATAATTGGTTATAATATGTACCTATACGATATATTAGGTACATAGACTTAACCATTAAAAAAATACACGATAGAAGCAAAGGCAATATTTATTTAAACTTAGGTATTAAACAAAATATTATTAGTACCCCTGCTCACAAAGCTTTTTGGACACAAATATAAAACGTTACAGTTTAAATTAGGTTTATTAGGTTTATTTTTAAAATGGAAAGTGTATTTTACATAATATAATGAGTATTATTTACAGGTATCAGAATAAATTATAGGTTATTATTAAAATGAAGAGACCGACGCATTCATTTGACGATGATGTTATTATTTTATTATAATATTATCATTTACACTTTGGGCCGTTTCACATGGTCGCGTACCATATACGTCGTATCGTACTCACGTGTTTTCGTTTACATTGGTTAAATTCATAGACACCACTCCGACGATGGCAAGTTTCCCTAGCCGGTATGGCTCATATGAACTTAATCAATGTTAACTAAAAAATTCGAGCGTACGATACTACGATACCTCATGTATGATACACGACCATGTGAAAAGGGGGCCTTATTCTGCAGAAAAATAGTGCAAAATGTCCTCTAATTATATCACGCAACACGTCTTTTAAAGATCAAATTTTACTTTGAAAAAGTGTCTTTTTGGTTTTCATGCTATTAGTTTATATTATTTAAGCGTGCGAAAAACTACCTATATAATAAGTTGTAGATCAATTATAATTAAGAATGTAAACGATATACTCACTCAGTTTCTAACGAAGAAGATTTATCAACTTTTTTAAAAACATTAACCATTTTTAAATAAACCGATCGGAATGAATTTCATAATTTGACTGAATTTTATCTGTTGTTATACCTGCGCGAAACATTACAAAGATATAGGTAATATTACATAATTCCTTCCATAGTCCGCTACACTTATCAGATTCACAACTTATATGATAATATACCTTTAATACACAATTATTTATAGAAGCTGGTACAATGCCATAAAAACAAATTAAAATAAATTGACGTATATAATAGTTTCGACGATGCAACTATAGTAATAAAGAATATAAATGTATATCGTTAATTTGATACAGATTACCTATTTTATATCATAAAATATGTTTTTATTAAACACGTCTAAAATCATAACCAACAATGTTTTTTTATGATATAGTCGTATAATTTTTTTTTGGAAAATTATAAGCGACGTTTTTTAATAACTACATATAATTCTGAAACTACTGAAATTCACTAAGATCATCTACTTTAAATCTCAAACTGAAATTCTAATTATTGTTTAGTATTGATGACTGATGAATCTGTACATAATTAACCAAACCGATTCTAATTTTACCAATAATTTCAATTTAATAGACTAACACAGTAAAAAATGAAGTATTTTAATCTATTAAAATATTACCGTAGATTGCCAACTTAAAAATTGCATGCACCTAACCATGTTATTCATTTATGTAGATTGTTAAAAAAGGTCAACCCCATCACTGAATTTAATAGAATTATATACCTACTTTTTTACATTCTGGACCTGAGTTTATTTATAATATTAAGTTAAATTTTGAAATAATTTTTCCACTACTGATAATGCTGTTTTGCAATAACTACAAATGTGATATTGAATAACTTATTACAATATTAGTCACTGTGAACCAACTGCCTAACTAATGAAAAATTAGCGCAGTTCCTATTGAACACTTGTGACGATCTGGTGATTATATCGGGTAAAATATAATGCCTTCGATTTCAGTATATTTTTCCTTAGCGCTTTTATTGTCATTTCACTTTGAATATATAGTAAGTCGTAAACACAATTTTTTTCTTGTACCTATTTATAAAATAAGTGACTATTTACATAATCTACTAGAAGGAAATAAACAATAAATAAAATTCTCAAACATATTTTTACATTTTACACAGTAAAAATAATGATAGTATATAATCATATCATATTCATTTTTAGAATTGTGACAGGAGGTTCTACGTGGACTATGAAAAAAATGAATTCATCAAAGACGGCAATATATTCCGATACATTTCGGGATCACTTCATTATTTTCGAGTGCCCAGGCCTTATTGGAGAGATCGTATACGCAAAATGAAATCTGCTGGCCTTAATGCAATATCGTTGTAAGTACCTACCTGACAAATTAAAAGAAAAATGGATATACATTTAAACATTTTAGATGTCAACTAAATTTTAAAAATATTACTGAAAATATTTTTTAAACAATTAATTTACATTAAAAAAAACAAAAAATTAAATTAAATTTTTTATTAAAGCAACAAAAAAATTTGTATTGCATCAAAATCTCGAGATCAGTGTCCACTGTCGAAATGATCACCCTGTATTATTGGTCGCTAATGTTGTGTAAGCAAATTAATTTTTCAATAGGATGTTACATTTTATTTTTATCTATGAATAAAAAATGGGTCATGTAAATTATTATAATATACAAACCTGTAATATGTACAACCTTTATAAACCTTAAAAAAATGTACGGTATATTTATTGTTCAATGTGTCGTATTTATAATTTTCCATTAAGAACAATAATCGGTACGAAATTTCCAAATAAGTTTCTCAGTTTCTGAGTATTCTGTATAATATATTATGATTATTTTATTGTTTATCGTAATTATGCACGAAGCCAAACGCCTATCTAACATAATATTATGATTACCTTATACCTGATTATGATAAATCGTTGGTTTTTATTGGGTACTTAGTAATTCTTGTTTGTCTAAACAATGTTATAAACCTATGTTTACAGAGTGAATAAGTTGTATAAACATTTGAGAAATCATTATAATATTACTATTAAAGAGATGGAAACTTGAGCTGACTTACACATTTTATACATGGTGAAACGAAAACGTTCAAATTTCACAAATAATTTGTCAACAACAATGTTTTCCTGAAAAAAATTATTATATAATTTTAAATTTATATAATATATATGTAAAATTAGCAGCGGCGTAGCGCTTGTTAATTTTTCCATACCGACTATTGTATGGTCATTGAACCAATAAATATCAGACTATTAACTTATAAGTTAAAACCACATAACGTAGAACGGTCAATATACTTACCCCCATAATGCAACATCGTTTTTATTAATTTTAGTAACTAATAGTGAAATTTTTCGAGGTTCTGAGATTAATATTTTTTCATTATAAAAAAGTAATAACAATTATTATATAAAGATTGAAGATAAATCTCTAATATAATGTAAAATTTCGTCAAAATTTGAATTTCGAGTGAAAAAAAGTAGGTACCCCTAATATATGTGGCATAACAATATTTTTTTTTTCACTGATTAAACTTTTCAGGAATATTTACACATTATCATGATTTGAAAAATTAAAAAAAAATTCCCTATCATAGTCGGGTAATATGAGATATAAAAAGCAGTAACATACCTAACTAATTTATATAATAAAAGAATAATTAATAGATTATTGTTGTTTGTTATTCAAATGTACAACAAAAGGAAAATTCAGCATATTTGTAGATTATAGACTCGAAATCTGAAATTCAAAACGCCTTTTTTCCATATAAAACGTTTATACAAATAAAATGAGAAGAATTACAAATGCATACCGAACTGTTTGTGACAAAAATGCAATATTTTATAGCTTATTAATATTTTATTTTACAAATTGTTTTCTGGTCGAATTTCGACCTAGTAGTTTCTATAAAAGCTGAAATTGAGCCAAAGTTTTTTGAAAATTATGGCATGTTTACAGAATGCTAATGTAAATTATTTGGTGAAAAATACAATTATAGTTTTAATAAATTAAAAACGGTTATTCATTTTTAAATTTACAAAAAAAAAATTCCTTAAATATTCCAGTTTTGAAAACATTTTGCAAAGTTTTTCAAATTTTATTCTAAACACTTAAGTATATTATCAACTGGATCTAGTTTTACACCAGAAACCACCCTCCGAGTTGAAGTTTAAAGCACTTTTATTGATAAAAAAATATGTGATGACAGATAAAACACACAGGATTTATATTCCAATATATTCATCATCGCTCAACTCAGAAATCAAAATCTATAAATTAAATTAAAATAAAATAGTTTTCTTGTATCAATAATTTAATTTTAGTTTATATTTTTGAAAGCAATTTAAAATTTATTACAATATAACACATTATACTAACTATGTGAGAAAGAAAATATTCATTCATTTGTATACTGTGTATTTTTAATTCGATAATAGTGTAAACCAGGGCTAAAATCGGATACTAATTTTTTCCTGGATACCCTTAAAAACTATAAATAAAAATAAAAATATACAAATAAATAAGAAGTAATATTTATGAATTTATGATATAATATCAAAATGTGTACTCATACTGTATGCGTACATAATATGATTATATTTTATGTGTATGTCTAGGATAGTAAGATACCAGTAGTATTATCTTAATTCTCAAGTTGCAGATTTAATTATGGAAAACAATTATTAAATGCATTTACATTGATATTAATTTGAAACTCTTTATATGATTATTTAAAAAATAAAATTATACATTTAATAAGTAATACCTAACTAATGAACTATAAAAATAATACATATAAGAAATCTTGATGTTTTGAACTCGATTTTGTATTAACTGTAATATATTTTAAGTCTTAACTTTTTATAAGGTTGATACATCATTCATAAATATCTTCTATTGAATTGTTAATTTTTTATATATTATTATTCAAAAATATTTTAAGAACTAACTGCTAAGTAGTGTGAGAAACCTAATTCTAAGACAATTCTTAAAATATTAGATTATTGATTCAGGTTATACTCAAAGGCACCCATCAAGAGGTGCAAGTCTCAAGGCAAGGACAAAATCAAATGGAGTCAGGAGTTCGAAATTCTGACTAAGGATCAAGGATTTTCTTATTAGATAGTATGACTCATTTAATAATATCAGTATACACATTAATATACTACCAATAATTCATAATTTATAACAGAAAATATGACGTAAAAACATAGACTTTATTGTTTATACTAGTGTAAGATTTGTACATACAAATCTGTGGGTATTTAAACTTGTAACATAGGTTACCTATCGGTCATTTAAACCGCTTGAAAACCGTTAAAACCAGCCGTTGGTATTAAATAATAACTTAATTATATATTAATGATAGGTAACCGATAACCAGTAACCACCACTTCTTAAAGTAATGCAACTGGTTATAGGATATTGAAAAAATTTACCTCTAATTTTGGAAACAGTTTCAAGCAATGGTGTA
>PVMI01043125.1:0-12435 GCA_008528875.1 Aulacorthum solani
ATACATAACATTATGTTTATTATTGTCAACTTAGATATTATGAACTTAAGGTGGACTTCAATAAATACTGACCCGGTGCTTTTGGTGGCTTGGGGAAAGCAACACGTCCACCTATGAGCTTTCCTTGTACCACAGGTTTAAAAACGATGAGGTAAGTAGGTATTTAAAAACTGTTTTTAATTTATGTGTTTAACAGTATAAGTATAAGTATAGCAGTACAACTATGTATTGTAGTACCTAGGTGATAGGTATCTATAAATAGCTACATAAATTATATACCTAGGTATTAGCACTGTAAGGTATGTCTATAATATAGAATAATGTTTTAGAATATAGTTTGACATTGATATAATATAATATCTTTATAGAAGCATAGATATCCATATCCGTATAATATATGTATATTATATGTTTTTAGATATTTAACTTATTCGGCATACTGAGTTTTTTTTATCGTAGTCCGATTGTATATAATATGTTTAATGTTATCCAGACGTCATGCACCATGTAGTACTATACGATTTTATTTATTTTGTTCTAGGTTGCACTTCAAAGGGTACAACACCACCTACATAATATATATATATAATATATATTATACACATTGGAAATATATGGGATATAATTAATTTATAAGAAAATGTATTAATAAAGTGGGTAGGTATCGTGGGTATACCGAGATGGATTTAACAAAAATTGTTCATATAGTCGTGCCTGAGAATAACTTGGCCTCTTAAAGGTATTATCTGTTTCCGTCAAAAATGAAAAAGATACCTATGATTCCTGTTAACGCTAAAAAAAAAGGTTGAAAACCAATCATTTTAATTTATAGACAATATATAACATATAGTAATGTGACATGTAAATAATTTAAAATAATTGAGAAGACCACACAGGTAGGTTTAACCTATATTGGTACAACAATATATACATTGGCAATCGTCATCCGTCGATAACGGAAATATAAACTGTATGATATTATATATTTTAGGAGTGAACACAATAATTATCTAATCAAAGAAATATTGTTATTTATCGATTCAGTACATGTTCTATTCTTCAAACAGTTAATACTGTTCTTAAAACGGAAAAGCAAAAGTGGTAAAAAGATGTAGATTTTTTATGGTTTTAAATTTTTAAATTTATTTTGGGTTATATGTAAAAAAATATACCCTATTAAGTATTAGGTACACATACACTTGTTTTACTTGTATTAAATAATAAGAAATATTAAAAATTAATAGGTACTTTGAAATTATATTTTACATACACACGAATTGTTGCATACAATTTTTCAGAAATATTATCTGACGAATAATTTACAGTAGAAGGGTTCTCAATAGAAAAACAGAAGTTTGTATCTCCACATAATACTCCTTAAGACTTAGGCACCTACCTAGAACAAACGATTTCAAACATTTGAAAATATGTAAGTACTTCACATTAAATGTAAGTGAAAACTCAAAAATTTTGATTTTGAATAAATTCAATATTTGAAAAACAATGAAGGAGAGTATGATTGGTGAATCACCGTGTATAGTATTAAACGTTTATTTATGACAAGTCTTTGGAATTTTAAAAACATTTTGATCTCACAGACACTATATATTTTATGGCTATAGAGATTTGATATTAGTTATATCGAGGTCTTGACCAAATTTTTGTAAAATGTATTTATTTATAACAGGTTCACATTAATTTTGTAGTACAGGCTACACTTATATATTACTACTATAGGTATATGTGCATATATTATTTTTTAAATACGACCTATGTCTGTATTTCCATGATTGAAAATTGGGATAGTTTATAATATGCAGATAATAAAGTAATAAACATAATTTAATTTGTATGTGTAGGTAGGTAACTATAATAATTAATAATGCAAAATTATTTTTTTGTTTTGGTAGTGAAAAAAATGTAGAAGTATAGTTGTTAGTCCTGGCTGGTGAGGTCGTAAAATGATCAAGGCCACTGAGCTATATACAGGGTGATTCACCAAACATGCTCACCCTCCTTCTATCCTTCAATATAATTACAACAAAAACCCTTAGTTTTACAGAATTAAATGATTGTGAGTTTAGCAACTAACATAAAAGAAAAAAGGAAATATTTAAATTTTAGTTTAAAAATGTTCCTTCCAAGTATAAATAATTACAGTATCTATTGAGTAAGTACCTACTAACTAGGTAGTATTGGATACCAATACTAATATTTTTGTTTTACTTAGCGCAATATCAATATGCAATATATTATATTAGAGTATCACAACTTTAAAGTGCTAAAAGTTTTTTTTTACACCGATAACAACGCTTGGGTTTTTGTCGTGATTTTATTTCTCTTTGCCAAATATATATCACATCAATAAACCACATGTATCGATGTGTATCGTTGTATATAGTTAATATACGTTCGACAAAAACAGGACGGTTCAACAAAAGAAATCTTGAGTCTAAAACACAGCTATATGTAGTCGACTATTATCTATAATAGCCGTGGCCTAGACTCGAAGTATCGACTCTCGGCAAAACGACGCCACCGCGCGGGCAAAGTTTGCACTCACATCTCCCCACTACTGAATTATGCCATTGAAATGTTGATATTATGTACTATATCTTGAAGGACAAGGTATTATTGTGTCCAACACATTTAACCCTACAAAATAATCTACAAAATTGTATATTATATAACTTATAGATAAAACCCGAATAAATTGACTATTTTACTTTCTGTTGAAAATAAACTAGGTAATTAAAATAACTGGTAAAACTAATTTAACTTCATAGTTCAATAGTACGTCTAATATATTCTGTAGGTATACCTAATAAAACAATAATCATAGGTGAGCCCAGAACTTTTTCGCAGATGACTGCTAAATAGTGATTTTTTGCCAAAAACAAATCGAATAGGTACTATCTACGACCTACCTATAAATATACATAATAATATAATAAATATTATAATATTGTTTCATATAAGATTACTGGCTGATATCACCTTATAGGTATGTCACCACAAAAATTAGGACACGTAGGTTATTATAATTAAATTATAGCCAATACAGAATTTAAAGAAAGTAACTGGGTAATATGTTTTATTAAGAGGATTCGATACCTCGAATTTCTGTCTTTTCCAAACGTGCCAATTGATCCAACGAAGCGATAAGTATTTTAAAAACAAATGTGAATTTGTTATCAATAGACTACTTGAGATCGATTTCCTTACATTTTTGATATTATCCCCTAAATTCCCAAAAACGTTATATTAAAAAAGAGTTTTTATTATAAATGGTCATATTTCAATTTCTAGAGAAGTTAAAATCAAAAAATCAAAAATATGGGAAAGACTATCTCAAGTAGACTTGACGACAAATTCAAATGTGTTTTCAGAATTCCTAATGATTATCTGTATCAATCGGTACGTTTGGCAAAGAACTCGTCTGAAATCTTATGTCGCGGGTGTGTCCAACAAAGACAGAAAATCACACCATCGAATCCCCATGAAATAATTTATACTCTATATACATAGGCAACTACACTTCATTATTTATTATTATTGCAATTTTGCAGCTACTCAGCCACGATTCCCAACAACATAAATTTTGTAATTTAAATAACATAACCATAACATATCTATGTTAAATTGTGCATTATTAATTATTATACCTATTTATATAATATCTCGTTCATTATATTCATAAGATATTCAGCCATTGTCAAATTCTATTGTAAGAAAATTGGTAAAAAAAAAATATTACACCGATTAATAGCAAAGAGTATTACCATTTACCATCGTTATTATTTATTACTTTTTATTGTTGTTGTTACCATTCGTATTTATTCTTACTACGTCTATTGACAGAATTCTTGTTCGAATGAACCATTCAATCATCCAGTGATGGAACAGGGTCTTGTATTTATTACTTACCGACATGTTACATATTATTAATACTTAATACCTAATAGGTTTGATTGTATACATTATTTTTATTTAATACATATATTAAATATTATTGATACATTGATACCTATTGCGTATAGTTAATGCGAATTGTATCGTATTTATTATATAATTATTATTTTTAGGCGTTTATATTATACACAGCTACTACACTGTGTACATAGATATACACTGATTAGGTATTATTTATTTGTATAGTTGGTTAAAGGTTAAACTTAATTTTGTATGAATTATGAAATATGATCCTGCACCTATCGTTTAGTGCTCCGGATATAAAGTTGGCCGCTTTAAGATTCATCGAAATTTGAATAGTGTACAGTCAGTACGTTTTGGGGTTAAAACTTACCGAGTAAAAAATATGAGTATTTTTTTTAATAATAAAAAAAAAATCGTAATAATTAGTTAAAATTGAAATTTTTAATTAAATTCAGTTTTCAATAAAATCTTTTGGTTTATTGCTGAAGTTCAAAAATAAATAACTGTAGACTTATATTTTTTACCGAATATTTATATTAGAATTTTCTATACTGTAATGATATTCTATGATGTATCTTTCATATTAAGTTGTTAACTATTTTCTTTAAAATTGTATCTCGAATGTATGCATCCTACTCATCAGGGAAGATTTTAAAAATATAGCTTTTTTAATTACCAACAAGATTTTGAAATCCCAAACTTTTAAATTTCAAACAAATTCACTGAGTGCAAAGTAATGACTACTTTCTGAAAGTCTAATGTTGCTGCCGAATTTCATCCCATCAATTAGCTCGCCCTTGGCCGCTGCCTCTCAAAATTTTGGCTTACATATTTTTGTTTTATTTAAGAGGACTATGATTGGAAGTATAAGTTCAGCCCTACCTACCGATAAACTTAAATTGCGTTTAAGAATGTACGAATTACAACTTAAATTTGAATTCAACTATAAATCATTGTATATACAAAAATGGATTCAGAACGGGGACACTGTAGGTGTGTCGGCCTTTATTTCTTACTAATATAGTATATAGTATATAATATAAATAATAAAAATATATGTTTATATGTTTTATTACATATTAGCTAGTAATTTATTTTTCTATTAGTAATATGCCATAGTATAGCTAAGTTAAAATGTTGAACTTATTTTTGCCAAATACCTACATCGCATAATATATTACGTTATTAAATATTATATAGTATATCATAATACGTAGGTATAATATATGTTATTGTTATATTCAGTTGTTCAATACTTAATTGAGTTTAAAAGATAATAATATACCTGCGTAGTACCATGTAATGGTGAACATTTTTAAACAACGTAATACATTTAAACATATTATAATTTATAGGTAATTACATATTATGCATATTGAATATGAATTTGAATTGAATGTTAACATTTCCCAGTTAAATCAATAATTAGTATTACACGGAAAATAAGATATACATGTAATACAATATAATCTAATCGTGTTTTAATTTGCGTTCTTAAAATTATTTGATACATTTTGTAAATTTCTCGGATGGCATTTTTAAAATTATTTTAATCATATGTAAACCATATTTGTAATTTGTACTATCAGAAATCTCTAGATTAATATAAAAAATTATGTAAAACGCTAAAATCATAACGTTAACATTATTATAATAGGTACATATGTATAAAAAAATATAAGATATTAGATATAAAGACAAAGTTTATCTTGAAAATAAATAGATTAAACATTCCTGCGTACAAAGCATGTATATACATATAAATGTCTAGTAAATATTAATAAACAATAAGTACCTACTAAATCACATTTTGAATTGTTTACAGTTTTTATATGTTGTTATGAGAGCATAAATTATATGATTATAAACCAACACACACAATTAATAAAATAACTGATTATTATTAGTTACTGTTACTCTGAGAAACGATTTAAAGCAATTTAAATGACTCACTATATGATTAAACACAGTGCCTATGGGTTGAATTAAATATGGTTACTCGGTCCTATGGTTATAACTAACTAATTATTACTATAGCCTGGATTTATGTTTTTACATTTATCGTTATTGAGTTTATGCAGTCGTACAATACTACAATAGTAAAAATTAAGACGATTGTCAATTCATTCAACACAGAGTTCATAAAAAAAAGTTTTTTATTTTGCATATTTGAGAATATTTCATGGGTTAGGGAATATTTAGATTATTTAGCATATTTTTGAATATTTTGTTCCTAAGTTATGAGAAAAAATACTAATTTATTTTATTTCTAAATGTATTGCTATTAATTTTTAATATTACGGTACCTACCTGAAAGCAACATTTTACCAACAATAGTTTTTTTTCCATACAGTTTTGATAAAATAAAAACACTCAGTGATAGTACTATTATGTCTCCGTCGTGGATCTTAGTATAATAATGGCCATTAATTATTGGTTAACCTTATGTTTTTTATAACAGCAACATATTTGTATATAAAAAGTCTAAATATATTTTGGTTTTGCGATTGAGTGTTTTTAAGTTTATTAAATTAATGAAATAAAAAAATCCATTACTTTTAAATACCTTATAAATAATGGATAGAATAGTTCAAACAAAAGATTATTTTAACTGTTACTTAAGTGCAATAAATTATTCCATTATGTATTAAACCTGACTATTGTGAAAAAAAAAAATTTAAAAATTGCATATTTAAGCATATTATAAGAATTATTAAAACTGCAGGTGTTTACTTAAATATTACCTCCTTCTGCTGTTTTATAATTAGTTTTTCCTCATTATTAAAAAAAAAGTTCTGGTAGTTTTTTACTTGATAATTGAAGTTGATACCGACTATAGTTTAAATTTTCTACCAGAAACTATCCTAAAAGTTGAAAATTTAAGAGGGTGCTACACAGATATTTCAATATTTGTTGACTCCGTCTTACAAGTGCGTAGTATAACCAAATTTACACTCAGCCGATCAAGTTTAGCTTCGTTAGCTTAAAAACCAGAGTTAATATCGACCTATTATGAAACTTGATGGTAAGGACATTATCTGTTTTTGTATGTGGGATTTTTTCTATGATTAAGTTTTTAAGTAAGTTATGATTTTTAATTTACGTTTTATTATATACTTAAAACTTGCCAAAAAAATTAACTATCGTAAAAAACCCACGTACAAACATGGATTTACTGATCCAAAAAGTGTCGTTACAGCGTGTATACTTATAACCATGAATAAAAACTCATAATATTATTGTAAAGCCTACAATAGACAATAAGTTGGCATAGCCGTATAAGGCACGTGGGTAGCTCTACTCAAAATTTAAAACTATTTAGTAATCATACACTATAGGTATGTCTGCAGATAACTATATGCGTTGACATATTATTATCTGACACTCCCGTTGTTATTTTATAGTTAATATATTATAAGAAAACATATAGAAGTCAATTAAAATTGTCGTTCATTATTAATTGTGTTAATTTCCACATGCCTATGAATTATAATAATAATAGTTTAAAACTAGTTTTTAATAATAAACAATACTGCATTAAATCATTATATTAAAGGTCAGTACATTGGTATTTGGTACTCTATTAAATTAATTAACAATCTTAAAAAAATGTATGGTTTTCTATATTATAATCTAACATTTTATGTACCTACTTCAAAATGAACATCTAAGAATACGATTTTTAGCTTGTATTTATGTTGTTATTAGATGTACAATCTACATTTACTTTTGGCAGACCAACACGGTCAGTGGAATGTTTTCGCTTAATTAACTAATTAAAATAAGTTAAGTAGGCTATATATGATTAAAAATATGACTGATGCAAAAATAGGAATGAAGAACTGTCGAAAGAATTGTTTATTTTAAAAATACCTCAAACAAAGAGCAGACTAGATATTGTTAAATGCTACACAAAGTGGCAAATATAACTGTTTATGATTTAATAATATTATCTATTTTTTTTTTTTAAATAAATCGTATAAATTAACATTAAGCTTGCATTTATTATACTATAATATATTGATATGATCGGGTATTTGGTGTTGGTAGGTATATATATTCTGTGTACAGGCGTCTCTACCTTGCTGTTTATATACCTACTAATTATCAATTAGTAATTTAATTACTGTAATTACCAAACTACCAACCAACCATAATAATAATTTGTATTATACCAATATTACCAGTCCTGTATGGCTGTAGGGCATATGGGCTATACATAATGGTTTTAATTTTTTTCTTAATTATAGAATATGTGGATACGTTGAGTTGAGACTAGAGCTCGGGACGTCGATACCTATCTGTTTTTAGATTATATTTGGAGCAATAATGTTGGTTTTACGCAATTATATTTATTTTTGTGTTTGGCTTTGAAAGTTTGAAGCCTTGAGGGAGGTTTCTAGTAGAATATTAATATTCATTCTAATATTAAAACTAACAAACCTAAATAAGAGCTGCTGAAGGTAAATTAGCTATGCTATTGGCACTTCCACTATTCAAATCACGAAAATATGTGAGAAAATTAATGTATAGTTAAAAATGTATGCATATTGAATTTTAACATCAATATCTTTAAATTTAATGTAAGGTTCCTCTTTCTTCATAAGTTCTTGCAGGCTGCAGAAACCGCTAAAAAAATCAAAAGTACATTTGCAACATTTTTTTTTTACACATTTCATGTTCAAATGTTGACGAAATCAAAAACCTATTTTTAAACAAAATATAATAATTTTCGTTCTTTTGTTGTAATTCAATATATATTATTAGTCGATAGTAGGTTTAGGTAGGTAACTTTCACTTTACGTATAAGGTGTATATTATTTTTATGATATTTAAAAAAATACTTAAATTCAATTTAGGCTGCTTATAAACCGACATAAACCTTTACGGTACACTGCAGACTAATAAATACATTAAAAGTTAATAACAGTAAAAACTTGTATGCTATATGTGGGGACAGGATAATATGATAGTAAGATTATGTGAAATAATATTAAAATAATTGTATCATGTTATGATAGATGTAATTTATTTTGGGTAACAATTAATTCAATCTATCGTGTTACCAATAGAAAAATAAATAATTACTATAATAGCAATATAAATGTAGCATAATAAATTATTATAGTTAGAATTAATATAGACTGATAAACTGCCCAGAATCGTTTTTCTTATACACAATTATTTCTCAAATTTAACACATAATCCGTTGCACGGTGACTTAGGTATACTCAAGGGCACCCATATTATGGGGGGGGGGTTCAAATGTTAGTCCGAACAAGTAATAAATATATTTAGTGTTAAAAAAAGAAATTTACAATTTTTGTTTGTAAATTAATATTTTAATAAATATAATTAATGTTTCAAGTGTCCAATTTAGGTATGTTATTAATTAAATAAAAATTCAATAAATTACTTTTATGGTTATAATTAATTATTATTTCATAATCTTCCCGTTTGATATATATATATAATGTAATAATATAATTGTTAGACCCTTCCTATCTCACGGTCATTCCTATTAATAAAATGGATTTATAAATTAAAATTTTGCCCCCCCCCCTGGGAATTTTCCTATGAGCGCCCTTGGGTATAGTGTATACTCGCTGAAAAGGAACACTCGAAACCTGATGATATTATACAGTAGATACCACAGAATAGATGAAATGTAATTTCACATTTGTGTGATAGTGCAGTGATAGGTACTAATATGATAATATGTCAATATCTTCAGTACTTCGACTTTCCCTATTTTTATCTATTTTGTATTAATTGTAACAAACATAAGGTACCTGCTATACTATTGAAACTTTTTCTTTTATTATTATTAACTATTCAATACAAACCTAATGTACTGTATCTGTTTTAGTAATAAAACAAACAAATTGGTTGACGTATAATTAAAATTGAATGTTATTAATAACAATGATAAGAATGGTATGCTCGACTTTCTAGTAAATAGAACACTAAATAATTATTAACTAATGATAATAATGACCATACGAGTTTGAGTTGTCTGTATTGAAATAATAAGAAATAATAGTACGATGGTTTAAACAATGTGGTTATATAATATTTTAAATTTAAAACACAATATTATAATGTTGCATGCAATAAGAGTATAATATTTTGTTTTATTTATGAGAATAAACGCCAATCGGAAATAATAATTAGGTTATTCTTAATGTAACATAATATATAATATGAAAAAAAGAATTATAAGTCTTATATTATTGCAATTGAATTGTTACCAAAAATATATAAAATATAAAGTATAAAGCTAATGGTCCTTAATCGCCAAAGCTCAAGTTCAATAAAAAAAAAATGTATATAACATAATGTGAACTTAAGTATAGCATAACAATAATATTAGATTGACAGCAAATGTTTAAAATTATTATGTTTAGTAAATATAGTAGGTATATGCGTACAAACACAATAGGTGCCTCTTAATAATTTATGAAGACCCAATTTATAGGCACCTCACATGTACGGCGGAGCAGTGATACAGAAGAGTAAAAATAAATGAATATAAGTACGTACAATTAAGTGGAAGCAAAGCTTGACGGGGCGCACTCGGGTTCAAATAAATATGGGTTACACATCGTATCATAATTGTATAAATTATTGATTAAATTGAACATTTCAATCGTTCCGGTATTGTCCGCATATATTATAGAATTGATCCTGCAGATTCGGCAATCAGGAATCATAATAGGAAGGTGGAACATTGTCATCTATTGTGAATGGAAATAAAAAAAAAGTATTTATTTTATTTTATCTTATACAGGTTATATAAGTAGTTTTTGAAACTCACCACCGCAGCAATGGCAATTGCCAAGTATTTCGTGGTGTGATTTTTTACAACGCCATTGGCTTGTTCTACTCAAAATAATGCATCTCCCTTTACACATTAGCCAGCAAGAACTGTACGGTTCTGACATCATAGATGTTTCCCACGGCACGTTGCAAGTCTTATTTTCATTCTCATCATAATCATTGTACTTGGCCCTCTTCTCGTAGTCCTCATAGGAACTCACAAACAATAACGTCAATGTTAAAATAAAATAAACAAAACAGGCTTTTTTTAAGAGACCCATTTTATATCGATAGCATATTATGTTTTCAAACTTATAGCAAATGATACTTTATTATAGATACTTATTACTTGGTAGGAATGTAATAAAGGTTTGACACCGGTTGAATTTTTCCGATGCGGACTAGTTCAAACCGATTCCCTGCAGACCCCACCGAAAAAATTCCCAGCGATCCTGGTGAAATCCGTCACAACTATAGCCTAATTATTAGCGCTTCACAAAGGCGCCCACCGCGTCATCGAAGTACCGCCTAGTCCAAGAATTGAGCAATCTATGCGGTAATTATATTTTATAATCAACATATTAAATATAATATAATAATTAATATGGTGGCAATGTGTGTGGTGACATAATGGTGTGATTTTTTACGTAATGCTAAAGATGCACGCGAGATTCAATTTTTCCGCCTGATTTCATTCTTTGTAAAATGCCACCGACAAAAAGAGCCGTAATGGGCTGTATACATAAAGAGTTCAGTTTTATGTAAAACCGAGCGGATAATTGATGAACTTGGTGGGTGTTGAAGTATTAATAAGACTTCACAGAGTTTTGAAATTGATTATTGCGCACACATATAATCAAAGCTGGTTAGTCATCACTAACTGTAGTTAATTTTAATTCATATTAGCTATTTGTAACTTAACTAGTTGAGTTCAATGTGTAAACCATAATCTAATCTAATTCGTTAAAAGCAATAATTAACTAGTTTTTTTTTTCATTTCAAAAATCCAAATGTTCCATAAAACTGTTGAGTGCCGACTAGGTATTAGTATTTATAGCCATAATCACAATTTATTAATATACCTACCTACCTAATGAATATTGAGCACCTATTTTCAATTGTATGATAAAAAAAACATTTTTCTTGTCATGTTATTATTTATTATCAATATATTAGAGTTATAGGTACCTATTATACCCCGTTTTTGTAATATGCGTTAACCACGACTCCTATAATTACAATGGAAAATATGAATATATATTTAATACATACCCTATACAGCTATACGAATGTAGTAGCATACTATTTGTATATTTCTTATTTAGTTACACTACATTTTGGGTTCACAATGACTGATATTCCGATTCGTTTTCGTGAAATAGGGGTGATTAGTTATTACCTACTTACTTGAAAGTTGAAACATTAATTGATCAAATTATCAGTTGTTCAATATAATTTTTCTACCGTCACCATGATAATTTATGTTAAATACCGAGACACCGAGCAATTAATTTATGTAATACTTATAACATATTTTGAACAAACAATTTTTTAAGTTTATATTTTAAACTCAAAAAACTAACTTCTACTGAAACTTAAGTTACTATTTTCACCAAACTAACTTAGTTGGAAATTTGAAAAATTTCAGAAACTGACTTTTATTCGAACTTAGTTAGATTT
>PVMI01043237.1:0-11290 GCA_008528875.1 Aulacorthum solani
TGTAACTATATACCTATATAATGATAATATTATAGTATAGTATAGCATATTCGTCTGCGGTATATATCATATTAATATTATTATACTACTACCGTGGTCCATGGAATACCATTTATATTATGTAATAATATTACAAACGTTTGTTATTCGCACATCGAGCAGAGAGCAGGATATGATATGATATTCGTCGTATTCGTGGTAATGTCAAAAACATATTAATATATTATATCGTTTCGGATATATATATATATATANNACAATATACATATTACATATATTGTAATACACGATATTATTATTATAATTCGTTCGATGCTATCGCTATATTCTACCTACTTTCTACCTATATATATACCTACCCACGTATTATCTGTGCGCTTTAGTCTGCTTAGCTTCTGCGTGGTCCATCCTTACAAATTCTATTAGCAAAACTGTAATACTCACCGATTTTCCGATTTACCGATATAATATACCCTATTACAAACTCTCTCCAATCTCATTAGATTCCGCCGCCCGCCGATTCAATATCCTTTTCATTCGTTCGCCATAGTTGGATTTACATCTGTCTACCACGTATATGGTACATTATTATTATATTATATTTCACATAATATTATATTATACCTGCAATACCATACGTTTATTATTACAATACTGTATATATGTGCGAACACTTTGACACATGTCGATGATGATTCCACAGAGTTTCATTCTGGTTTGTAGAAAGGGAGGGGATGGTTATGATTTTGATCACAGATATTAAATGGTAGGTATTTGCTATTTTATAACGCATTAAAACAAATAAAATAGTTCTGATAAGACCTATAACACTTATAGTTAAGATAAAATATATATATATACACAAAGGGTACCTAAATAATATAAATCTTGTATATGTATATATAGTATACATTATTATTTTAGGGTTATTTTTTATAACAGTTGTGTTTTCAATAAAAAATAATGATACAATTTACAGTTTAACTATTTACATTGTAGGTAATTTAAGACAAAAATCAACACGTTTTCGAATATTAATAATGAAAATGTAGATAAGGTTAGAGATAAAGTTAAGTATACTTCGAGAAGAGCTTGTAAATTATGAAGGAAACACAGTGAATAAGTTATTGATAACAAACTTAAAATAGGGAAAGTGCCTTTTTGATATATTTTACATAAGCCTAATACTAACGATGCCGACTAGATTTGAAGTTTAAAGTTATATTATAAAACTGTTCTGTATACTAAATATTTGGTTACATAAGTGTTACAGTTGAGTATCGTGGACACAAAATTACTTTTCATAAGGTTCAAAAAATAACCTAATTGAATCTCAATAATTCTGAGCACAGAAAATAAAATGTTTAAAAAGCATTTTCCTTCCCATTTTATAGACTGTGTACTGTCATGTTGGTTAGGATACCATACGTCAAAAATTGTAGTTATAGTATCGAATCCTATCAATTTAAATAAGTATTAACTAGAAATCTACCACTTCAGTAATATAAACTAGAAAATGTATAATATAATCAAGGGTCCTTTCAGTGAGGCCTAGTAGTCATATGTATATGAATTTAAATTAAATAAATAACAATAAATAATCATATTATATTAAAGTAATATCATTAGGCCAGCGTTGTAGTGATAAGTAGGTGGTATCTCCCTGTAATATTAAAACTTGAAAAGACAACATTTAATTCTGAATGCGTTCAGAACATATTAATATTCTCTTGATATTTATTTATTTTTAAATTAAGCTCGTATATAATATAATAAATGTGTCAGGTTAAATTAATATTATTAGTTATGTAATTATTCGCTGTCATATTACCGTATAACAATAATATAATACTATATTATACACAATATCATTATATTGTGATATTATTGTATTTCGTGGTAGAATGTATATTATGTTTCACAACTGCATGGCGTTGTATTATACGATTAATATTACAGTAATATTATGTATTATATAATATATTCAATTTATTTCATCAAACATGCGTAAGTGTAATCTTATTAAACATGCAACTGCAATAAATTAATAAGACAATTTCATACATAACGCTTGGTTACCTATTAGATCTAAAATAGTTTAAGCGTAGGTAGTTATTGTTGTTTCAGAGGGTAAAATACGAATATGCACAATATTCTGCCTGGAGNNGAGGTCGGGCTGGTTGGATTGTCAAAATAATACACTAGTGAGTTTTGTTCTTTAATTTTTGTATTTTAATACAATTTAGCTAAATTACAGAATCACCACAGTCTACTGGGTATTCATAAATGACTAACGCTTCCCTTAGAGTGAAGTCGTTGACTCAAATAATAAAGTTGTTGCCCGGATATTAACTTTCTTTGATTTTTTTCTGCCAACCTTATAAATCTCGAGCTAACAGTGTCACCTGCAATAAGTGGCTGCTTAATCAAGTCATGTCTTAACTCCCATGTCTATTTTTCTTTCTACTTTATCACATAGACTTATTAGTTTTTATGCATAATATTATAAGTCTGTACAGATTGTACATAATATTCTCATTAAAAAAGAAATTAATAACGGCCGATATCTTCTTCTTTGCCCTTCTCTAGCGACTATATGAGGTCGCCCAATAGTGTCCTATACCATCAAAGGCTCCGTCCCTCTACCGTCATATTAACTCACACTAGCTTATCAACCGTAATTCACTAATTAGTCCATATCTAATAATGAACTATGCGCTAAATTTTAACTTTAACTCATATCTTATTGTCGATTGCATCAGTAAATATCTCAATTTAAATATCAGAATAAAATAGCTGCAAATGAAAAGTGTAGAATATTTATTTTGGCTAATGCTGTTTGCTATAATGTTATAAGTACACCATCAAGTGAAATATCTTAATATTTACATCAACCTGATATCATATAATATCAAAATGATAAATTCGCTGTAGTGGTATTTTGGTACAATAAAATTGCACATAATAATATGTCGTAACTCGATTTTCATTGAAACTTTTCATTCTGCATCAAATTATAATTTGCTAATACGTCATACATGTATTACCTACCTGTAGTATACTAAATAGTAAATACAATATGTTTCTTAAATCTTTTCTTGAACGTCTATTTTTCATGCCACATTAAACACTTATATAATATTCTACGTTTACTTGCCATTCCAATCTTATCATCGTTCATCTGAAAAATATTTATTGTTAAAGATCTTGTTAGTATATTTTTTTCCGTATTAGTTCTGCACCTTCATATTACGACTGGCGTCTGAATTCTGTGTAAATAATACATGTTTTGCATATTATTATGGGTGTGCAGTATACACACAATATGTATTATTACACACACATACATACGCATGCAAGCATGAGCGTTTTTATTTATATATTAAAATTATATATTAGGTATATTTTTTAGCTGTTAGACATAAAAAATATTTTCTTGAGAAAAACAATTTTCACCAAGCACTGATGTGGTAACACTCGCGAAAGTTGTTCCGCTATGCACTAAACGTGCAATATACTTTATAATACGATTAAATATTTATGTACCACCTATTATATGCTTTACGAATTATGCCAAGTTCATCATTGATCATTATAGGCATGTTCACAAACTATTTCCTAATTTCGTAGAGTAGGTTTACACCGGATTACCGCCGTTATCACCGCATTTAATGCCAAGCGGCTTTTTAGTTATACATTGTTTATTTATTATATTGATAACAAAACGATGAAGATTATTAACAGAGAGAAAAAACTAAATTAAAACGTAATATAAAGCATCCTGTATGAAATATGTAGTGGCGGATCTAGGGTTAAACTATTTTTAAACTGTACTTTTTTGATACATTTTAAAATTATCTTAACTTACTTAAAAATAATAATATCAAAATAATCTTCCTATATTCTCTAGATAATATTATCGATTTTAAATTTTATGCTAGGTAAATTCACTCTAATTTTAAAAATTTCAGACTAAAATGTATTATTGTGAACTTGAAATTTGTCGTGTTGTACTTTAGCTAAACGAAAACACAACAAATGCCCTTGTGGGGTTCTCTGAATAGGTATTATTATATTGTATTGAGTACATAGTAAATAGTTGGTCCGCTGTTTTGTGGTGTTATAATATACACTATATGTATTTTACTAGGAGTGATTGATTTACAACTCCGAAAGTAACCTTGCTAAGTTGAAATAGTCTGAACACTCCAAACATATTATATTATGTTTTTAGGCGTTCGTTCATATGCTTAACTTTCGTATTCGTTTTAATTAACGTTATATTATAACACTATTATGACGAAATTCAAAACAGCTATGGCGGATGGCTGCAGGTCAGATTAGTTCTTACCTAGAGATGTGAGCTTGAAAGTTTATTTTTTTATTGACATTTTCTGAAAATATTTAACTTTCTTTGAAAATTTGATATTTAGCGTACCTATTTTTCTTAACGTAACTAATTGATGATGTTGTATGGTGGATATATGCTAGTTATTTTTTTATTATTCAATTTTATCGATATCAATTATAAATAGTTCTGACTTAAGCCATTGGGTTAAGATTAGGTACAATGCAATATGAAAAAATTAATAAATACTAATAAAAATTAGTTATTTAGTGTAAAATTGTTGAAATAAATAAAAATAATAAATAAACAATAAATAACAAAAATAATGGGAAACTCTATAAAATATGTAAAAAAATGTTTATAGGTACTCTCAACATTTATACTGAAGTAAAAATACGAATTTTTTAATAATAGATAAAAAATGCACATATATTACCGAGATACATTTATTTGTATTTTCTTAGAAACAGTCGTTCATAAAAATGTACTTCACCCGTCGTACCTATGGGCTATGAAATAGATTTCCATTTGAGTCTTTCACGTAAGATACAAATAAAAAAATGTGTGTTATGACCACGTTATATGAAAATACCTACTGCTGTTCGTTTTATAGCACATATCATATTATATTATTTTTATGATAATTATTCGTGTGCATGTTAAAATGTATTATCGACTATAGACGCCAGTGGTCGTTTAACGTTCGATGACGAGATAATATTATAGAG
This sequence comes from Aulacorthum solani, assembly GCA_008528875.1. Lineage (NCBI taxonomy): Eukaryota > Metazoa > Arthropoda > Insecta > Hemiptera > Aphididae > Aulacorthum > Aulacorthum solani. Next base: position 5,077 of record PVMI01043237.1, read on the forward strand.
TTTTCGTAGGACCAAACATTCGAATAATATTATGTGAATACAAAATCTCTTGTCGTGTACGGAATTATTAGGTAAGTGCATAATATTATATGGCCGATTATCAAAAAGCCTTAGCTGTTTACCCTATTCCCCTTGTCTCGGTATCATTTGAGAACGAATTTACTGATTTAAAATATCTTTTTTTTTTTTATTTAAGAGGACATCACAGAGTAGGTTTTTAGGCATACATTAAGTCCGATAAAGTTACGGTTGTGAGAGGAATGTGTAGTGGTGATGAAATGCGAGTTATACCTTCTGTCAAAGAAATAAACCAAATGATAATATATTTTTTTTGTAACCAATGGCAATTATTAGATATAGCTTCGTAAAAATGGTATTAGTAACTCTATTTTTTCGACCATTGTCACATAAAAGCTAGAGGATATTAGATAATATATCATGTATAGTTTAAATACAACTAGGTATAACTTTAACACTTTAGAGTTAAATTATACATTTACATACCTGTCGAGGTCCGCAATCTACCGCAGAGTTAGATTAGGTTAAAATCACAAGCTGGACTCAAGGGCAACGCCGGGCGAGGTGGCTATATGTTAAAATAAAATATGATTTACACTTAGAAAGACTTACTCGTATGTATAATACTTATAAATATTTGATCACATTTTTTTTCCGGCTGGAGGAAATAGCTAGTACTATGGTATATATCACAAATAGTTTATATAGATAATAATTATTAAGGTAACTTACATTTTTAATTTTATTACCTATAATATCTGGTAATTTGTAGGGATTTCGAGTGTGCAAAGTTATTGTGTATTAGGTACCTCTTCTATTAACATTTGTGACCTATTATTGAAAACACCGATACAAAAGATAGGTAGGTGAAAGCTTTATTAATCAATTGTTTAATTATTGTTCTTATTTTTATTCACCCTAAAACTATATTTTAAAAGAAAATTACTGTATATTTATTATTTATAGTGGTGACCTCTTAGTATGTTTAAAGGGGGCTAATGTTTCTGTTTTACGTTTTGCGGGGACTCTGCTAAGCGACCTCCTCCAATTTCCACCGATGTTTGGGTATCAGCATATTTCGATGTCATATTGTTGATGCACAAGCACAAAAGTTGAATACATACACCTTACCTGAAGTAAGTGCAGGTTTATTCATATCTAAGTTTCAATAGTTCATATTATTCTACTTACACATGAATCAACAGTTATAAGGACGATTTCATTACTTACTCTCTTAAACTGTAAAAATATGTATTTTATGCAATGTAGTATATTAGCAGTAGTTAGTACTTATGTGTAGTGACATAGTGACTCTCTGGCTCTGTACACTGTGGAAAATAGATACAGTCTATAGGTAGGTACAATAGTATATAAATATCGAAATGGAGAAAACCTGAAAATGCAGTATTTGATCTTGAAGTAGACAAAATTCAGCCACCTGCAGTTTAGGTATACGCACAAATCACTTGTTCAGCAATATGAACCTGCCTGGGTTTGTTGATTTATTCATATTAAGAGTGAACAGTACGATATTGTTCGTCTCACCAAGAAAATTCACCAAGGCATAATGCGACATTTTATTAAATAATATATATACAAATAAACTTAAAATGAATAGCGGAAGAGCTCAACTGGTCTTGTCAGTTTGAAATAATAATAATATACTACACATTTGAAATCAATCGTTTTTAGAATTTCTAAACTGTGATTCAGGTTCAGCTAGCAAGTAGCTTGAGCGAGAAACATTTTTTTGGGTAAACCACGATCTGATTTGGTTTTTGAGTATGGATTTGATTTTTTTTCATTGGTTTTTAATTTTTTAAAAATTGCTCTAATTATCCAACTATTGTACACATTTTTTTAAAGCTATTTATTTACAAACACTTAACGAAACACAATTATTTTAAAACAATAGTACTTTTTTTGAGTTTTTGAAAAACGATTATAATTATTAAATATAATATATATTTGTTGGTCTTAGAAAAGTGCATGTATAATACTATAATATTTAATAGCCATAAAATGTATTTTAAAATGGTTTAATAATATTATATTATGTTACACACAATATTATATAACTACGTTTTATTTTAGGTGTCTACGCCCTACACAAATAAAATAAATAAATAATTACGTTTTCGAAACAATTTCAATGTAAAATTGTTTATTAATAATAAGAAACAATTTTTCCAATTATATATATTTATTTTACACAAGTTTTACAATTTTTCCAATTTTATATATCTATATTATACAGGTTTTAAAATTTTATATATTTACATTATACAGATTTTATAATTTTACATATTATAACGGTAACAATTTTAGACTATGTATAATGTAATAAGACAAAATCAAATAAATCATTTTTTTTGATTTTTTAATATTACAATATATGTAGTCTAAAATTGTTACCGTTATAATATGTAAAATTATAAAATCTGTATAATGTTACCGATATGAAAAATGTAATGTATACATATAAATTTATACGGCCACACCAAGACATGTAGCAGCATGTTTATATACATTATACAATTTTTACAATGTAATATACAAATATATAATTGTAAAAATTGTATAATGTATAGTTGTGGACATATACATTTATATATTTTATATTTATTTAAATTTTTTAAATTTTTTTTATTTTTTTTATTAGCCCATGTTTATTTAGTTAACATTGCCGAGGCTAACATTGGTTGGTCCACACCAAGACATGCGGCAACGGTAGCGGCCATTCAGACTGAAAGTATTGAGCAGCAGGGGGAGCAGGATAATAAAATGTGGAAAAGTCCACGAAATACTCATGGAATGGCTGTGGGTATATGAAACCAGATGTCATTGGGGTCTCAAATCCCTGCGGAATTTCATCAAACTGTTCTGTCACAGTTTCCTCTGTTACAGCTTCCTCTAGGACAGCTTCCTCTGAGACAGCTTCTTCAATATAAATATACCCAGGGAATGGTGTTGGGTATAAGAAACCCGGTACTACCACACAGCACAACGTCGGAGAGGAATTTGAAGTATTGAAAAGTGCAGGACCGATATAATATCCAGGGATAGGTGGAGCTGGGAATGAAAACCTCGAATCAACCACGAAGCTTGATGGAGGTGGAGGTGGTTGTGTTGAGCACAAGAATGGCCCCATGTAGAACTGAGGAGTCTGCTCTGTCATTGGGGTCTCGAATCCCTGTGTAGTTTCAGATAACTGTGGTGTAGCAAATTCCTCTGTGACAGCAGCTTCCTCTGTCATAGTTTCCTCTGGGACAGCTTCCTCTGGAACAGCTTCTTCTGGAACAGCTTCCTCTGGAACAGCTTCTTCTGGGACAGCTTTCTCTGTCACATCTTCTTCTGTCACAGTTTCTTCTGTCACAACTTCTCTTGTGACAGCTTCTTCTGTCACAACTTCCCTTGTGACAGCTTCCTCTGTGATAGCTTCCTCTATTACAGCTGCTCTTGTGACAGCTTCTTCTGTCACAGCTTCTTCTGTCAAAGTCTCTTCTGTTACAGCTTCCTCTGCGACAGCTTCACTTTTACGCCGCAGATTTCCCTTAAACTTAAGAATAAACGCATATTGTTGAAGTGAATAGCTTCTATAAGTGAGGCAACGTAAGTCGGACTATTAATTTATTAGTCTATTGACTCAGCTGTTGAGACCAAAAAGCGTCACGGAAGTGGCTTTCTTGATAGGGCCCAATCAGATTATCAAATTTTGCAGCTGTGTTCCCCCTATAATACGGTAAATATAACGGAGCAGGCAAACTAACTAGCAGCGAAAAACGTCACTGTCTGTTTATCACAATCTATGGGCGAGTTTCTACCATAAATGTTCGCTTAAATCCTTTGCTGTGAATCCAGTGGTGTATTGGAGAGTATATACGGCGTATACCCACTTCTCTAGTTTTTTTTTTACCGTAAATTCTCTATTAACGGTACGTATTAGAATTTTCGGTGGTAAAAAGTAGTATATAATTGTACTATATTTTAGTATGATAATATTATTATAATATTATTAGCTTATTATCAAAAAATATTTTAAGAACTAATTACTAATATCAGATAGTAGATACCGATATAATTATATTATGTCTATTTTTAACTTTTTTTTGTTAATTTATAATAATATTATGTATAAAATTGTATAGATGTATAATAATTATATATGAGTGTGGCCATGTGGGGTACTGGGTAGGACATTATAATATATTATGCAGGTATGATAATAAGTATAAATATATTATATTAATATATATTCTCCATACCTCAATTCTGAATCGTTTATACTTATAACAACTGAGCTTGTGATTATTATTATGTTACTACACGATTAACCACTTTTTCCGCCGTACACGGCACACTCGTATAGTGAAAAACCGCCTTATATGTTCAGATGAGAGATCGGATTTTTCCGGCCTATCGCCGTGCTTCTGTTAGAGCGGTGAATACGACGGAGCCGACGAACTAGGTGAACTAAACGCAGGATTCCACTATACGCGAGTGCCGTGAACACAAAACATGTTCAGCTATGTCCAACTACACGGTTACTCTGTTAAACGTTTGATAACTAGCTAACCTAACCAAAAGATCACAACAAAGGATTTACATGAACGCGTTTAGTGGAAACCCGACTTATTAACTGTCAATGAAAATCGTCACCACAATCTAACTCTACACATAAAAAAATCAAACATCATAAAAATTCATTAAAATATTATGTAAGTTGTGGAGACGACAAAGCTAAAATAAAACATATTTTTCCATTGTGAACTACTTTGTTTAATTAAATTATTTTTTCTTTATATTTGACAATATGATGACAGAAAAATGTGGTTTGATGAGTGAGGGGTCGTCGTGTCTCCTTAATCCCCAATTCCTTCGGCTTTGCAGCGCTACGTTATAAGTACTGTTATATTATATTTTATAAACTTTAGAACCGATGAATCGAATTTCCTGTCCTCTAATTTATTTACCTTATTTCTGCGGCCAATACTTGTTTTTGTTGACGTTTCTTGAAGTGTTGCACGATATGCGTCGACGAGTGTTCGTATGTTCAACAAACATAATATTAATACTGCTTGCAGTATGTAACCAAAAATAATTAAAGCAGTCATTTTACGTAACTGACAAGGCAATAGTTTAACTATTTAACTGATTAACTGAAGTACTGTCGGTATGACTCTTCAAAGCCTAATGAATATATTTCGTTATTTATCTAAACAGATTGTGACGGTAAACAGTCGATATACGTTGTCATGTCAACTTACTGAAGCCAGCATAATATCAAAAATCATTTTTTTTTCATTTTTAATATTTAAATTCAGTTTATTTATTGTATCAGGTTTATTATTTATTTCATATTTATCGAACTTAAAATGTAACAAACTATCTATATGATGATGTAATTCATTATTTATGATGGATCTAAAATATAATTATATACTTCTGAAATTTTAAGAACCAAAAATAATATTTTTGAAAAAAAAAATCGTAATATTTTGTTTAAATATCTAATTTTATCCAAATTTGAATATCAAATGTAAAAAAAAAAATTTTTCCAGAATATAAAATACCTATGAGGAACCTTGTGTTAAATTTGCATGCCTCATCGAACATTTTTATAGATTTTTAATCACAAAAAGCCTTATGGCGAGAATCGATTTTAAAATTTAACGAGGTAAACACCATGTCGGTGATTTTTGAGAAAACCTGTAGTAACCAACTGCAACTATACCTAACAACAATACGATACCAGATTTCGGTTTTTTATATGCTCAATTCACAATAACCCACTAATGCCCAGTGCACAAGTATATTATAATATTGTACAATATACATCAGTGATTAATGCATTTTATATTGTGATGAAATATGTTTTGTTTTGTATTTGTGTACTCCGCTCAGCAGAGGGGTTGTAGTTTTTTTTTCGTTTTCTTTAGATCCGACTTGCCTTACAAACTTACCTATACGGTTATATTATAGTGAATATACTTATAATTTGTCGGTATTCCCATGAAAAAAACACTATCATGTTCAAACCCCATCAATAATCGAGTAGACAACTCCTGATACTACCCCCTGTTGAGAAACATTAACAATTTATTATAAACGTTTTACAAGAAAACATTATTTATGAATGTTATTCGAAAAAGACGAAGGTTAGGTGTTACTAAATATAAAAAGGTGCCGGTCTTTG
>PVMI01043254.1:5741-18073 GCA_008528875.1 Aulacorthum solani
CTGTCAAGATAACACTATTGCATTTCAATTTAATTTTAATCACAATATAATATTATAATCATATGATATGTTTAAAGTATATCAATTTTATGAATAATTTCAAGAATATTTTGGAAACATTAAATTTAAAAATTATATTACATTGTTCTACACGTTACAACTAGGGCACTGATGTGAATTTTTTCGTGTGCTCTGTTATATAGTCTAGAACAATGCACTCAGAGTACATAATTCTATTCATGTAACAATGTAACATAATACACAGTTCAGAACTAACCCTTTGTTTTATTGCCGCCGTCGGCAACCGGTTATCTAAAGCGCTGGGTGTGAAGTGGAAGTCATGTAATATATTCGAGAACTTTTACCTCGTCACCCCTCACTCTCGCCGAGCTTCGTCCGGTCCACCTCACCACGTCCCATGAACTTTATGTAGATAAGATACTTTTCTGTGTTTCACCCAGCAGCCATATGACAGGATTTTTTAGGTTTTACGTGTGTGCCATAATGCCATAATATCGTGTGAAGCCGTTATCTGTCGCGTCTCCGTTAGACGATTTGTGTCTACTGTGCCCTAACGTGCCTTCACTCCGTCATCCGATAAGCACTTCAAAAGTGAAACTTTCATTTAAAATTGTTTATTTTGTGTTTTTCTCTGTTTTTTTATTTTTAGATAATTATTATAATATGAGTTTATAGAAAAAGTGTTGTTGATATAATTTGCGTGCCTACCGAACAAATAATTCTAAGGAATAAGTACATCATAATATAACAATATGCTCCAAGATATTCTAAAACTAAAAATATTGAGATCAACAAGGAAACAATCAACTTTAAATTTTATAAAAACGTTTAAAACATATAAAAATAAAATAAGTTGCATAATAATTTAGACTGAAACTGTTATATTTTTATTAGTACATCATACGTAGAAACACTTATACATAAATCATGAATATTATATGGGGCCCTCCTTATTTGCGTTCCAAAACCATTATTGAAAAATAAGAATAAAAAATCGAAGAAGTCGTCGCTCTGCTGTATATTTGTTGTTGTAGGTGTCGAGTATATTTGTCATTGAGTAGGTCGCATCGTAATGTATGCGTTAAATTTAATTTAATGATAAAACGTTGTATATGATGTAAACGATTTTAAGCGGAGACCGTCCGTCAGTCTATATATTTTCTAAAGATATTATAATATTACATTTATATTGGGCAATTAATTTTTTGTTTTCATATTAAAGTAACACAGTAGGTTGAACTAATTTTTACCTAAAACAAATTGCGTATGTTGTTAAGTTCTTTTAGTTCATAACTTTGTGCCGTAAAACGATGGAGTGAATAGGCTCATGGTATTACTATAGGATAAAATTAATCTTAATATTATTTTTAAAATGTCATTGTATGATAGGTAGTAAATAATTATATATGTAGTAGGTTCTGAGAAGTCGCTGAGAATAATATTGTATTGTTTGCATTACCTCAAAATAACTATAATATTATCGTTATTTTTCGTTTATGTATCCAATTTTGTAAGAATTAAAAATTGAAGCTTGAAATGTGTATTAAAAAAATGTTTGGCAATGCATTTTTGATATCTTTAAGTTTGTATAAGTACTACACATGGGAAATTTTGTTTTACATTTCAAAGCATGAATATTTTTAATTTTTATCACCAATCACAAAAAAAATTAAAATTTTGAAAATTGCATATGCTTCTAAATAAGTTAGTTTGAATATTTTAAAAATTTCATTGTGTATGGAAAATTATGATTTTATTAATTGTAGAATATTTGAAGTGCTAGCGTTTAATATTTTTTCAATAATAATAATAATAATAATAAAAACAGCTCTAGGATCGTTTTATTGTCCATTATTGACAGATAAAACGAATATTAGTGAATATTAGTGAATGTGCTAGCTGGAAATCCTGTATGAAAACATGTTATTCGTTAGATATCAATGTATATTTTAATATTGCATTAATTTTTTTGTGTACTGTATTGCATCATTAGAAATGTACTTAATATATTTATCTGCAATGACCGATTTTTTTTTTTCATGACGCTAATATTATGTTTTTACCGTGGTTTTTAGTTTTTACCCTGAGACGCAAGTTTTATCATCTATGTACACCGCAGTGCACTATCAATAACAGCGAGCAAAATACTAATAGACACGAGCCAAACCTTTTGTGGCGGAAGTTTATAATGAGGGTTTCGCGACAGCTATACCATCCAGTCCGTATATCTCTAAGAAAAGTCTTCGCTATAGCTCTCCACTTCAAAATGAATCCGTATCAGAATACATTTTATTTAACTATAATTTATGTGTTTCATTCCTTTGAATGATCTTCCTAGCTATTACGAGTACTCAGAATTTATTACTTAAAGGTTAACATACGCCTTAATATTTTGGTCTGATTATTATACGTATTTGTCGGTTGAAGTACGTCTATATTATAACATATATATTTTTACATTGTGTAACACATCAAGCGCTCGAGAATTATTAGACACTCTAATGAGAACTCTGTGCAAATTAAATGCCCACTTATATACATGCATTTTACTAAAAATTATCATAAATTAAGTGTGCAATTCCATTATCATTTATAATATAAGCGCAATTTGTATAGGAAAGCTATATGCACTAGACATGTTTGTATGAATATAAAAACCGGTATAATGTGGATATTTCTCCATATTTGTAAAGAAATATCAAGTCTCTTAAGCTCACGCTGTCGAGTGGTGGTAAATATTTATTTTTAATCATTGTCAACAAAACTATAAAAACCTTTACACTGTAAATGAGATTTAATTACCAGCGATAAAAACGTAAAACGATGATTTGAACTTAAAAACTTTTACGGGACAAAAGTTTCGCCAGTTTTTCGTGTAAAGTAATAGCAGAAATCTCATATTTCGGAACGACAAGCTCGCCTCGTAGAATTTTTATATTCTATACGCTGGCCTTAATCATCATGATACAAAAAAAACCATTACGGCGATAATATTATTATTATGTGGAAAACTTATTCGAGTTTTACTCATCAAATAACGCACTTCTGTATACTACACCACTTGCTGCACAACACGCGGCCGGTTATTTGCCATTCGGCCAATGTTAACATATGTTAACATTGGTGCCTATTATGTGTCGATATTGCATTTAAAATATAATAATTATTAAAACGATAAATATTTTACACAAGTTTTCCTATTCCATTAGTATCTAGGAAAAATATAATGTTGAAGTACGCACAGAAAAAATAACGATTGTTCGAAAGATAATATTGTAGGTGATAAAATCAGTAAATTATTATTTGCCACTGTAAACAATGATAATTGGTATACTTTTAACCTTAACTTATATTAGACCGACAATTATTATTCACATACCTATTATATACCAACCTAATAGTTCTTGATTAGTCAATTAAGGACAACATTTCGTTTTCTTTAAGTTTTGCTGGAAATAGGTATCTTATATAATAGATTATACATAAAATCATGTTTAGAAAACTCCATTAGAAATATTACTTTAATTCACCTCGTACTAATAATATATTCAACGCATTAACATATTTTTTAGTTATATACGTCTCACCAGTTACCACATTACTATTACAATTTAAATTTGTTTAATTACAATAAGTTAATAATATTTTTTTTAAAAATTATTAAATTCGCATTTAATATGTTTCACGAGTTATTTAAATTATTATTGTTAAAAAATGAAAATGCATTTAACTCTTCATTTATGTACACATATTAATGCCATCCGATTTATATGGTACAAGATGAAAAATATAGATGGTTACAAAATATATGAGATTGCGAGCCAATTGACATGTAACAAGATGTCATTTTGAAACACATATTTGTGGTACTTAATTTAGTCTTTTCAATAAACCTGCATTAGTTTTTTTGTTATTTCAAAAAAAACTTAATGATTATATATTATAGTTTATAGTCAATGTTTTGGCATTCCAAAAATTATAGTTTGAATGCATGTATTATTATTTAAATAGACAACACGGATTTTTGCGTGCTCCCTGGTTAATCATTCGACATTATGATGTGTCAAATAATATATACTAATAACGTGTACAACGTTTCGCGAGTGTGTTGACTGTCTATCTTCGGTCGTCCGTCTCACAACGGGCTTCGGTCACGTTCGAGTGCTTAATGCAATTGTTTCAATTCCGTCCAATTGCCGCCTGCTCGCTAATCGTCGTTTGCCGGCCATTGCTCGTGACGATGACGACGACAATTATTATTATTCAAGCGCCACCATTAATACGATTATTAATCGTACGCACAGACGTGTCACGGCCCGACACTTGTGCGTGCTGCCGAGTGTGTTACGAATAGTACGATGGTGGCGTCGCGTTGTCTAGCTAGAATTACACTATTGCCCACTATTACCCACTATGCAATAATAACATAATGTAGCATAGATCGTAACATAGGTACGTGTCAAACCCAAAACGATATGATTGACACCGCCGCACATGATCGTCTCTCATCGTGAAATGATTAAAATACGTCATTATCCTCTATCATAGCAGTGCCCAAGTAGGTATAACATTAATATAGAATTTTATATGATTGGATATGATTGGCAAAAAAAAATTTGGCCTGAGTGCAGACCTAAATGGTTTTACCCACTTAATTGTAAATATAAAACTGAACAACCTGGACACCCATCAACATCTCCGCTTGAGGCATCCGTTATTGCTACCCTTTTAATTTCGACTTTGGCTAGTATTCTTCGTGCACCCGTTTATATTAAAATCAAAATAATAAATATATAGTTATTACTTACATACGTCGTCATCAAGCCCGTATTAAGAATTTCGAGGCCCTAATATGAAATAATAAAACATTGTCTATAATTTATTATATATTTTTTCATATAAAAAATTTAATGTAACTTATATTATATAGGTATTACATTTAAAATTTTTTTCCCCACTTAGATGAAACAAATTTTTGTATTATATTAGATTGTGTAAATTTATGAGATTCAAGTGTTTTATTTTAAAAATCTAAATTTTGTCTGAAAATAAATTAAAGTTTTTACTTATTAGGTATTTTGTTTTTGCATAGTGTTTAATACCCATTCGATAATAAATTAGAATATTATAAGCGTATACGGCGAAAAATTAGAAGCCCATAAAAATATCTCAAGTCCTATGGCCCGGGGGCCGTGCAACACCTCCCCCCATCAAAATACAACCTTGATCCGGGCTTGGTCGTTATATACAAACGATAGCTCGTATCGTATACAACAGGAATTCTGCTGCTGCCGTAGTGTTATACCTTTATATACAGCCCGAAAGAAGAACTTTTGTACTTTGGCAAAACTTCTTTTCTTCCCCTCGCGACCGGGCTGCTCTGCGCATAGCAATTTGCGTGCACGTCGGACGGTCGTAGGTATGATGGAATGTACAATATAGTTGCGGTAAACCGTATACGTAGGACGTGCTATATAGGCACCATTATAATGTTATAAGTACGTCAAGAAAATAATAATAATAAACAAAAACAGCTCATGTATTCTATTTAATAGGTACCCCCAGTATGATGTAAGGCGCATGATTAACGCACGCCTTAGACACTTTTGTGCACTTACTGCGCACTTTACATAATATTTACAATGTTTTTCGTCCAAAATAATAATAGGTATGTTATTTTTTCAATTTTTCGTATGCGTTTCGATCAGCGTTCCTCATCTCACCGTTTGTATATTATTATTAACTTTGGTAGTAAATTGTATTTGCAACGTAATATTGTTATTGTATTTTGTCTTGAAATGATAAAACAAACAAAAATATTTATTGGATACATTTTATTGACAATTTGCATTCAGACAATGTTCAAAAGTAAAGATATTATAGTAAATGCATTCTGTCAACTTATAATACCTAATAAGGTATATATAGTTAATACCTAATAGGTACCCTATAAAAAAATAATAACTTAAAAATAATGTAATTTTACTCATTTATTTCAATAGATACCGAGTAATTTCGAATAGTTGATTAATTATTTTATTTTCGTTTAATGTGTAATATTATAAAGAATGAAGAAACAAAGTTTTTTTATAGGAAGGTTTTAGTTTTTACACTAAAAGGCTTATTAACTTATAACAATTTCATTGTTATAATAAAACTAATATAAAATAAAAAATAAGTACATTGTTTTCGTATAAAACTCCAATTCACTTCTATCATAAGTTATTTTTTCATAGTAAAAGAAGTTAAGTTTTAAGAGGATTAATTGTTACCAAACTAATAGGTGTATTAAAAGTTTTGATGACTTTATTTTTATTGTCTACATTGTTCTTAAATTTAATAAGAATACAAATTAAATTAAACTGACGTTTTACGTTAGATATTAGTTCTACCTACTTAATAATAACTATAATAACTAAAAGCGTAGGTATATTATTAAGATAATACTATGATGTAATAAGCAGTTATTGCATAAATATTACATGCCTATATTCATTAATCGTTATTTGTTATTATAGGAAATATAATATCCTTTGAAGTATGTATAATTATTATTATTTTTGAATTAGCATATAAATTAATGATTAATATAAATAAAGAGATGAATATCACATTATTAGTAATTACTATAGTTGTTCATTACACATTATTCTACAATACACATTTTTGTGATATATTTTCTTCAAATATCATTATTCTTAACCGGAGTACAATGTTTTTTTTTTATTCACCAGTTATATACATATTATAGTCCTAAAACTTTTTACACTAATTATTTAAACACATTCAATTTCCTTAATGTGTAAGGTATTTAAATAAAACTAAGTGCGATATTTTATTTTTCAAGATAAACACTTACTACTTACTATATGATCTAATTCCAATATTATCTTAAATTAATAATTTATTCGGGAAAAGCTATACAATTAGTACCTGTAGTAGTCAATGCTTCTTTGGATACTTTGAACAAACGATGTAATATTTTGTGTATCGATTTTCAAAAATGTAGAATAGTAAATGTTCATGCAAATTATAAAACACTACTGATGCATCTTATAGTTAACTCCTCGAGTGATCACCCTAGAATTGGACCACTTTCGAATATTTGTATACAGATGTGATATTTGTAGAAGATATTAATTACTTCAATAAATTATGGTCTTATAATAGTCTTAATATAATTTTAATTTAGATAATTGCATTTTGATTTCAACGAAATGTTCAATAGTTTCAACCAATTGATAGGTCGACCAAACCGATTCGACTATTCCAAATTACATTTCTATTTAAAAATTCGGTTAAAATAAAAAAAGGATTATAACTACAATATTTAAAACACAGAAGATCGATTGAGAGATATTCGGTCTAAAAGTGCTTGTGTTATCCGACGGTCGTAAGAATTCAACGATAAGAACATAAATCGTATATTAACTATTAGAAATTATAATTAACCACTTGTTTCTTCGCTTTTAATTGTTTAGCTCTTCCATTTTTTCTTGTAATCTTAAATATTTCAGTATCATCTATAAGTGATTAATATACTAATTCATAATTAAGTCATAGAAAATAAAATTTAAATTAATTCTATTTTTATTAACTTACCAGCTGATAAATTAACAGAAGTCGTTCAGACAGCCTAGTGTCGGAGAATATACCTGACTACCCAGTGAGTACCCACCCATATTGAAAAGTGCTTCAGTGCAGCACAATGATATATTAATGCACACCCTAACCAGTTTTCAGTTAGTTTGCACCTTCAACATTAAGCTCATGTCTGGTACTACCTTAAACTTTTTTTATTCCAGTCATGTACTATCCGTATATTCAAATAGTCAGAAACAAAAAACATAATATTAGTTTTGGTAAAAATATAGGAACTACCAAATTGAAAAAGTTTGAGTCTACACCTTTGGCTGCACACGTATTTCTAAAATATTTAACTAAATTGTATAAATAATTTAATAATGAATACATCATTTCTGAGATTAATATAACTAAACTACAGAAAAAATAACTATACAATTAGACTATTAAATTGTAACCCGAACATAAAATAATTAAAAATTTGAAGACTTCTTAATGATTATTACAGTCAAATGATGAAGTATCTATTAACAGCCACAAAGTTGTAGTTCGAACAAAACTAATTACTTTTTAAACACAAATGCCTAATATAACCATTAACCACATACTATTTCTTCGTAATTAATTAATAATTATACGTAAATTGTTTTTTATTAGGTATAAATAACTTTTGAAGTAAACAAAAGTCTTATAATATGCCTTTATATTACTAAACTCCACTATTCGCCCTTCCTTAGGAATTCCTTAGGAATTTCTACCCTGGCATGCTCAAGCGGTGTCGATGCCTCTCTTATTTCTTCCCCTCTAAAGTGGCGCTCAGTTGACGCTCCCTATCTCCTAGCATCAATCTCAATCCATGTCCCTGCCCACACCCTAGAAAGAACCGTTCATTTTTTTCATCGCACTTTACCCTCGTATGGTCAAAACCACCACATGACTTGGTTCATGGTAGCAATCGCAAATACATAGAACAAGCATTGCTATGTACTGCCTGCAATGGTCAATATTTCCAACCACCTCCTATATTTGGCACAAACTCGGAGACGTGGTCAACTATCCTTACTTACTTGACCTTTGGTTGGGTGGGGGTGGCGGGGTGGAAGGCTGGGTATACGGTTCGGTGACAAAAGCCTCTCTTTTCGTTTTGTGATATCGTAAAGATCACCTCACATCCGACGTCCATACTAATCTTACGACACACTGTTGTTTTATAAAGTTCATTTTGTTTAAATTGTTTTATTTTTTTCAAAAACACACTTTCGTTGTCACAGTGCATCACATAATTGTATATAATGTAATGTAAATAAAAACCGTAAACAGGTCTTGTTAGTGTTGTGTTTTTTACATCAAAATTCAATATCACACAGCATCCGGACCGGTATGGCCACCTCACACAATACCGTTGCGATCCGCGAACACATATAATGTGGAATACCAATAGAATGCTTAGCCGACTTAATTGTAATTTATTTTTGTTTTTTGGCTATCTAACTACATCAGTCGAACATCATTCAATGTATTCTGTTTAATGTTTTTTAAATTGTTTTTAATTTCCCCTTATATACCGTCTTTGCTATAATAATGTACCTACCTAAACTATATTTTGTTATAAATTGCATACCTTATAAAAATCAGTATGATATTAAATAAATTAATAAATTATAATTTAGGCAATTGTATAACGTTTACATTTATTGAATTTTTATAAAGTGCTTCTAAACCATTTGATATAAAATAGTTGTCATTTATTTTGGCTTATCTGAAAAGTATACATATTATCGGAGTCCGGAGCTCTATAATATACTGTAATACAATAATAATATTTTAAATTTGAATGTCATTAAAGTAAACAAACTCGTTAACCCTCAAATTCAAATTGTCCACGTTTCATTGAATAATTATTTTTTTAGCACATAAAAACATAATACAATGCGCAGTATATTAACATGGCTTTAAAGTTTCTACGGTAAATATTCCATACTCGGTATAATAATAATGTATACCTAAGGCTATATTTGTTTATAACTCGTGGAAATCATAATAATATGAAACTAATAATGCAAACAATGGGCAATATTTCAAATTATTTTGCAAAAAGTAAATTGCTATACCAACGTTTCAAAGCAATACCCGACAAAACTTTTAAAGATTATTCAAAATGTGTGTTTGAAATACATTTACCGACTTTGAATATTTTATGTGAACACGTTTATCTATAATAACCTAAATAGTAATATTGCACATGCGTAATTTTTGGTACAGCTATTACAAACTCATACCTCGCACTATAGTTTATGCATAGAGCAATCGGATATAAGTGAAAACCTGAATCGATTTTTTCCTTCTCACACACACACGCATTATACATGTATATTATAAGGTCGTGTGTTAAGAAAAAAAAATAACTTTTATGAAATCGGTTATTTTCTTTTCACCGAATTCGAGGTTTTATCTTCTGGTGTTTCTTATACTCTGTATCGTCCCATCAAAATATTTTCACTTTTCCCGGAGGTCGATTCGTATGTAAAAAAAATAAAAATAAAAAAAGTAGAACTTTTTTATTTGTTCAATAATTCCGCACGCACCCGTGGGATCGTATTGGAATATTCCCGGATACAAACGCGTCCCGGGTACGGTCTCGAAGGTCTCCACACAAACGAAAACGAATGATTAGCATTGGGGAAATGCACGCACCCTTATGACCCGAACCAAAAAAAAAAAAACTCGTTATTCACATGTCAAGAGATCTCTGGTGCGGCAGGATGTCGAATGACATTCGAGAATTCGACTTTTCACCGCCCAAATCGTACAACTTACATACGACCCCTATACTTATTCAAAATCGGAGCTGGACGTGTTCATTGCAGTTTATTGTAATGTTATTATCATAATATAATTTGTGATGCACGTAAATGGTACCATTACAGAAAAAAGAAACTATTTGATTTGACGTGACTTAAGGATCTGATTAGTGAAATATTTCCCGAACTTGTATCATTTACATTTTTAAAAACTATTGTCAGCTATGAAGGTAGAATAATTATTATAGTAAAATAGCTATTAAATAATAATAACAATAAATAAAAAAAAAAAATTAGAATTTGTTCAAGCTTTTAAAATTATTTATGATTTTTATTTAAATACTAAAGTCGACCATACGAAGCTATGTAATTATATAATTATAAATTAGACATGTTAATTGTATAATATAATACGTGCATAATACAACAAAGCAACAAATAGCATTATCTCATCTGATAAACATTACAAAGCAGTAAGCACGCATTTGATATGTTACTACTATATTATTATTAAGTTAAGCAAAACTATTTCAAACAGTTTTCTTCTTTTATAATATAATCACAATTAATTAATAAACTTACATAGGATTGTAAAAACTAAAAAATAGTTTTGTATAAAACATTTTTATAAACTTTTTTTTTTGATATGATTTTTCGTAATACAAATTACTTTTATTATTAATATATTCAAGTTAATTGACTTAAGAATATCTCACAAGTAAATTAATACAAATTTAATTTTGCATGGTTTGATTACCTAAAAGTAAAAAATACCAAATTGATTAAATTTTGTTAGATATACCTAACATTACATGACAAAATAAAATTAATATTTTTCAACTTATTTTCATTTTTGTAATTTGATATATATTTTTAACAGTTAAGTATTAAAATATTGATTACATTAGAAATACATATTTTATTTTAATATATTAGTTAACTGCACATGAATAATAAAAAGCATTGAATATAATTATCTTACATAAAATAGTCGATAAAAACACATAATATTATTAAATCCACAAAAACTATTTTATATTCAATAGCTATCTCATTTTGCGTATCAAATTAAAAACTAGTTTTCGTATTAAAATATACTGGTATTATAGTCATATACTCGTATGAAATATCAATATGCGCACAATTTTAAAACCATCTGAAATAAAAAGTTATCATCAAAACACTATATTTTATGTCGTATAAGTATAAATATATTATTATATAATAATATGATATGATTTAATATTTTAATAAACACATTTTTAGTAAAATTTAAGTCAGTGGATAAAGTAGGTAACCTTAGGTGTTTAAATAATTTAAGAAGACCACGTTTATAATAATGTTAAATAATAATATACTGCATTGTATCTATATCATATTTAATATTAAAATATAGGTTCCTATAAAAGATACTTTTATAATTTGTGATTATGTCCATAGAAAAATATATTGTTTTAATATTGTTTTTAAATCGGTAACCGGGTATATAAAATACATGTTAAAAATTATATTAATTTTTTATAGGTATTAAAACGTATTTATTAAAAAGCTATTGAATATTACTGAACATACCTATATACTGTAATATACACCAGATATTTACCATTAAAGCTGTCTACAGAGCTTACACTTGTTTGTAAATATGTTTTTGTCTGATAAATAAATACAATTCTTAAACTGTGTACCTCTTTAAAACTTTAATATACAATTATTTTATTGTTAATAAAATACGAGGATTTATTCTATAGTAACTATTGTTGCTAATGGCCATTACGAATAATATTTAGAGAAATATATTGGGCTGCCATAACGGGATAATTAATGTTGTATGCACAATTACATTTACTGCTATTGTATGTAAAGTAATGACAAGAAATAAATGAAAAAGTACTGACATGATATTACGCAAAGACTTGGCTGTTGGCC
>PVMI01043269.1:0-31432 GCA_008528875.1 Aulacorthum solani
AACAATACAATGGACTTTAGAACTCTACTATAAAACTATGCCTGGGACCATAATTTATTTAAAAAAATTATCATATTTTTAAAGCACTCAAGATAAATCATAAACATACAATTTTATGATTATATAATTTATAATAATTATTCGCAGTATAAGATGCTAAAATAATATGACCAAATTAAAATAATGAGAGCTTTATTACTGGTAATAAAAACTTGATATGTATAATAGTTACAAACTATTTTGGACTCATTATGACCTCACGATGTACGATGCATTTGCGTAATTGAAATTCTGTATGATATAATATTTCGGCTTCCACGGATAATTACATGACTCGAATTCGTAAAAAAATAGTCTGCTCAAAATGTTGCGTGAAAATGAAATTATGACACTGATATTAGTACCATTTTAATAATAATCAATGTGATAATAGATTTACAACAATTGAAATATTATACATCCCTTTAGTTGTTTAGTTGCTACTATGCACACGGCATACTCGGTAACATCACTTTATTCACTAATTATAACATTATTGGTATACATTTCAATACTGTAATACGTTTTATGTATATTATATGTTTTATACTCTATTGTCTATAGTAACAATTATAGTACTCAGGAAACGATTCTGAACAAAATTATTTTATCCAACAGTTTTTGACACGCACCTTTCTATATAACATGTGGACATTTGAAAATCTCTAATAGGATTATTATTTATTAAATTTTAATAAAATGACTTTAATTGATTTTGCTACGAATTTATGAACCTAGCAAAGATATCGATTATTTTCTTTAATTATCCTCTGTGGTATAGAATTAAACTCGATACCAGCACTGAATTTTTTTAGAAAACTAGAGAGACCAATATTATTTGAGAAATTTGTATTTTTAACCAATCAAGTACATAATATTATACTAAAAAAAATCCTATTACTCAGAATTTAAAATCATAAAAATACATTTTTCAGCGAAATGAATTAAACAATATTACTGCGCATATTATAATACAATACTTTTATAGTACTGCTATTTATTAAGTTTTCCTTTTTCGATTTACATTTTTGCCGGTGGAGTGTGGTGGTAAAACGTAGATATAACTGTTTATATATTTTTAATATAATAACAAACTATTGTAAATAAAAGAGGAAAAAAATAACAATAATATAACAATATTGACCCACTCAGCGACTCGACATTCATCATCCAAATACCAATTTTAAACTTCGTTTTTTTTTTTATATTTCATTTCAATTTCTTTTACTAAAGACAAATTAATAACGTCTTATGAAAAACAAATATTATAGATACATCAATTTGCATAAGAAACTTTTTCTATTTATGTATATTACCTTAACCACAAACAATGTGTGCACCACACATTACACCTATGCTATTTAGGTTAAATGTATACATGTCTCTTACACTGAACCAATTTCTACTAAATTTATTTTAGCCATTTAGATGTTCAATTTAACTAGTTGATGTCTATTGAAAGAATGTATAAACATAAATAATTTTGGGAACCACCCATAAACCTACATATTTTATTGAAATACAAATACTTAAGATCAAATATATTGGAAACCCTAGAATTTATAAAATTATCTATCGACTCTTTAATAGTATAATATCTATCATATTATGGTTGTACATTATAACACAAATACAATAGGTAAAAGTAGTCCTTCAATAGTCAAACATGTTTTGCAATACAATATTGAGGTCTGTATAATGTAAGACTTACAGTAAGTAAGCGTAAGTGTTTAGTTTGTGAAATTGTATAAAAAAGTTAAAACTATAAATGAATTATAACTGAACCTTAAGAATCATCAACATATTAGACTCAAAAAAAGTTTTAATATGTGAAGCTTTTTAGTTAAAATGTTAATATTAAAAAAAACTTATTGTCTATTAAAAATTCAAAAATATACAAAATTAAACTTGAATAATAAATATTTATTTTTCCAATCTGGAGTTCATTTAAGACAAACCTAAATATTCAAAATAATTAATGTAAATTAAATAGGACCCAGAATAAATATAGGTAGGTACTGTATGTTACATTAACACTTCTGATTTTGATCCAATACAAA
Source organism: Aulacorthum solani (assembly GCA_008528875.1). Taxonomy (NCBI): domain Eukaryota; kingdom Metazoa; phylum Arthropoda; class Insecta; order Hemiptera; family Aphididae; genus Aulacorthum; species Aulacorthum solani. Next base: position 2,100 of record PVMI01043269.1, read on the forward strand.
TGAGGTGAACATAACTGTAATGGCTATTAGACTATATTTTTTTTCAATAGCAATTTCCAATGATATACAATAACATATTGAGCTACATTCACTTTAAAAATAATTCTGATACTACAAAATCGCCTGGGTACTAAAACACAATATTTACTAGATTAATTTTTAGGTATATTGAATTATTTTGGTAAGATTAATAGATATTAGTTAATTTTAACACATCTATACAAGTTAGTTAAATATTTTATTATATTAGACTTTTATATCAATAGTAGTTGTACCATAATACACCTAATTCAAATTTTATTTTAAAATTTGTAATCTACTTATTTATGAACAACAACAGCTGAATGCTTTTACTAATAAAACATTTTATAAATACATTATTGGTAATTAGTAATTTATTGGATCAGTATTTTTTAAACAGGTTGTACAATATTATTAGTATTGTGTGTATGAATGAACCAAAGTTAGAAAATTATTTTCAGACTTCAAAAATTATAATAAACAAATTTTAATTTTTTAGTGAAATATTTTAAGATTGTATAATAATGTTATTTATTTATTTTATAAATTATTTAAGTTATTAAGTATGAAGTAACACATACATAACAGTTTAGGCAGGTAAATTATTTTCACTTTAGTCTTTTTTTAAGATAAAATTCAGTGTTTGAAAATGTACAACAAAATAATAACACGACAATATATAAGTAATTTTGTTGTAAGCTAAAATAATAATACAATAAATTAGGGTTCTCAAACTACACAACTAACCTACCAACTCTCAAAAAAGTACCTCTGTTAAATCTCATTTTGCTTTAAATGAGTTTAATACTTCAATTTTTTATTGTCAATGTGAAAATGTATGTAGTAGGTATGTGTATCTCTTTTTCTAATAACACAAGCTATGCTTATGAAATAGGGGTATCAATAACAATCACAATTTTTTTTTACACCTACTGTTATTGTTAAAACTCATACAATTTACCTTAAAACTGAATCTACTATTTCGACAACAGTCCAAGCAGCCAACAAGAAAGACAACTACACAAATAGTAAAAATGACTGCAACTATTGATGCTTCTAGCCACACATTATAACTGCTCCATGCTGAACTAGAATTATTTAAATCTGAAAAAAGTATAAAAATACAATTCGAATTAATAATCATGTTTTATTATTTTAAATGTTTACAGTTAAACACATTTAAATTTTGAAAAATAATTATTAAATACTTTTTTTGTTGCTTTTTATCGGGTATTAAATTCAAATAAAAAGTATTTTAGAATGTGATATGTGATCACGCAACGAATAACTTTTTTTTTATACATGCATATGATAGGTATGATAGGTATAACAAATAAATGTGTGTATCATGTAAGGTAATAAGTATACTAGTAAGTATATAACTATTGTTTATTTAAAATATAACAAATTAAAGAAAACAATAGATAAATAATAATAGTTAATGTACTTATCTCCAAATTGTATGATAATATGGAAGATAAGATAATTTACTCTATTGCCGACCTTGAACCTACGTAGAATAAGGTATGTATCATACATTGGGCGTATAATATTTAAAACACAATTGTTATATCGACTTAATCAAATACATTTTTTAAGGTTTCCAACACTAAATAAATCATAAAACCCATGTACCAGTAAACTAATGGACAGCCTAACATACCACCTTGTCTACAGTTCACGAGGATGAGATAGGGAGTAAAAAAACACAGTAACATACAAATGCATAGTTCTCTTTCTTTCACATGCCTCGTCCGCTGGTTTCCCTCTCTCTCTCTAAGCGCTGTCCATTAGTTTATAGGTCTATGTATACTCCTAATATGAAGATGTTACATATGTAATTTTAATAAATAGTTGGATATAACATAAAAATATTATTTTAGGTCCCTAATTTTAACTAGAGAAATTAATTAGGTATTCTAAGGAGGGTTTAAAAGGTTTTTATTTGTTTTAACCATATTTTGCTCTTTTTCAAATATCTGGAGAATTATACACTCGTTGTATCAATAACTTATTAAAAAAACCACTATAAATTCACAAATAAATTGTTTAAATAAAATGACATAGGTAGCCATGAAGGTATTTTTATTTTACATAAAATATGAAACAATAAAAAGTTGAGTATCCATTTAGTTATTTTATAGAACACACGTGCAGTAGAGTTGACTGTTTATTTATTCAGCTGAGATATTAGCAAATACTAGGTATAATAAAAATGGACAGTCAAAATAATTACTCTGTGTATTGGCCGTTAGTCATCATATAAATATAAGTCTGGATATGGTTTGAATAAATTCAATATTTAATTTAAAATGGATAATGATAATATTGTACTTAAGTCATAAAGTGTAATACCTACCTAGTTGCAAATCAACTATAGACTACTGAAATGAGGCTCATGTTATGTACTTTGTTACATTAGTATCTGCAATTATTTTAAAGTGGGAAATGTTGAAAAGGGTAATTTTAGTTAGTGAGATGATTGTAGTTAGTACTTATTTATTACAAACTATTAAAAAGTTGGTTTTTAAATCACCTATGACAAGTGACTATGTAAGTGAAAATAGAACTACCTACTAACTAGAAAAAAAATATATTATTATTATAAGTACCAATATCATCATTTTTTTTTTGTAATGGTTTTATTTATATTAATGTTAAAAATTTAAAAAACCTGTTTAAAATTTAAACATATTTTTTTGATAAGCTAAGTTATGTTTTTACTATTATTTTTATAAAACATAAAATACTCGATAAAATATTATCAATTTCAATGTATTCCATTAATCATAAAAACATGTAGAAGATTTAAACTTTCATGGAACAGAGCCAGTTATTGTTGATTGACATTTAAAAATGAGATTTGAATAAGACAAACTTCAGACTCATATGAGATGTTAACATTTAAGCAACATTAAAGTCAAATTGTCGTTTACAAATATAGGTCCATATTGCTATTTTTATAAACAAAGTCAAATCTTATTTTAGCATTAAATTTGGTAGTTACCAATTGCTATTGTAATTATCACATTAGACCATTGATCAGGGCATAACTCCCTAAAATGCTTCAGTTTCAAGACTATCTAGTGTATCAAGGGATACTTGTACCTACTTGTGATAATACTATTTGTAAAATATTGTTGATACAAAATTTATATTAAAATAGGTTAATTAATTAAAACCATAGGTAAATTTAAATATGTTAAAAGTAACTACTTAATATCATTGTAAATGCTTAAGTTGAACTAGTTACTTTATTTTGAATAAAAACAGTAATGTATTAAGCTTTACTTTTGTAAGTGACGAAGAAGTACTTACCTAATCTAGTTATCTTTTTATGTTAGAACTTATAAATTTTTAATATTCTTAAATTTAATTTATCATACCTATCATTTAATAATAGGTCAATAACTTAAATATTTACCCATGAAAAGTGAATAGAGCATACAGAGATAAAAAAAATATTCAACGAGACATCTTAAATGAAGAATTTTATCTACGTAGTGATATTTTTTTTTACAGGATATATTCACAGTAATATGAGAATCATAATATAATGATAAATTAAATATTAATTTAAAAATGTACAAACACTTATGATTGTCATAAAATTTTTCCAACTCAATAGATCAAATCTTAAAATGAATTAAGCTTGGAATTAAGTAGGTACCTAATCCAATATCTAAAATTCAATGACATAGGTACCTACTTGTAGTAGAAGTAATAATGTGGATGGTTAGGATATTTAAATTTTTTTCTAGCATATAGTTATTACTTCAAATACCTACCCAATAAACCCTCATAATATTCAATTTAACAACTAAAACATGCACTTAGGTATTACCTTGGCATAAAACTAGATAAAAGATATAGCGAAAAGACTAAGATTACAAAAGTTATAAATTGATTGGATATTGATCAATACCTATTGTTTTGAATTAGATTGTAAAATAAATGATTTGGTTGTGCCTTCTAAATGTATAAACAGTTTTTACTACTGAAACAAAATGTAGGGATTTGTACAACTTCTGAAAAATTACCTTCATGAGCAGTGGGAGAGAGGTTCTCAGATAAAATTATACCATAATATTTTAATATGTATGTGAAAAACAATCAAATAGATTGAAAGAGATAAGGATCTTAGTATTGTCAGATTTGTTGCAATAAAACTAGTGTCATAGTCTATAGACTGAAAGATAATTGCGCAATTGTATTACACAGAGGTAGGTAGTAGCTATAAGTGTCAAAAAGTGTTACACCTCCACGTTGTGGGTTCTATCGACTGGAGTTAACTTCTACTGTCATGCTCCGGGTCGGACACTTCCCAAAGGCTTGTAAGATGTTAGAAATGAATTATCTATTATGTATAAGAGAAGTGATTTTTGGGGAAATTAATACAATAAATATAAACATTGCCATCACCTCCGATCGGATACGACACTGACGAATTGATCCAGGTCGAAACCAAACACAGCCACAGCAACAGGACGGCGGTGTGTTCCATTTTTAGCTCTGGCTCGCGTTCAGGGCCTCGGCCATTTCTCTAGTGTTCAGCCACGCCGCACGGACGGACAACTGCTGCTGTCGTTGAAACGTCGTGACGTACGACACAGGCGGCCGCACAAGTCATCTGCCCACCGACGACGGTCGGCCCAACATATTATTTTTAAGCACGCACAGCTCGACGATAAGCAGCGACCGTACGCGGCGCCCCAACCGGGGGTAATATTCGACACAAATTCGGTTCGTCCAAAAGTAAAATATGTTTACATTTTTGGCGCGTACACACGTTTACGGATGGGAAGGACTAAGCTCGAAATAATCCGAACGAACGTCAACGAGCACAATTATTATGCTTAAACCGAACGACGATATTCCGGAAAACCGGAGAAAATGTACTATAGATAGATACGGATGAAACAAGAAGAAAAAAAGTTAACGGGAAATGACGATGATTACCGTCGAGTGGTACAACAGGGGCTACCGGAAGTGCACGACGTTTTCCCCGTACGGTGCGGATTCGCGAAAAGAAAACATGACTCACTGTCGTACGATTGCGACTACTGCGCGGATCACCGATCGGTCGCGGGCGGGGGGAAAGGTGTGTTTTTACATCGGCCGGAGAGGAGGGAGTACACCAGACGACGACGAGGACGATTGTGATAACAGACTCACTTAGATAAGAAGATTGTTATCAAAACCGTTGATAACAAAACGCGTAGATAACAATAAAGATCTCGACGTGAATTCACTTTTATTACTATCGGATTTAAATGGACCACGACTGCAATATTGATTCAAAATGTTAGTACAATATTATGATAATTGTCATATAATACGCAATACTACATTATATTATTCGTTGAATTCTATAAACAAAGGTACGTACCTAAACAAGGGCGTTTTCAGGCATTTCACGAGGGTGGGAGGAGGTCAATACAAGTTAGAAAGTGGGGATGGGTCGCCCTCATACCCTCTAGGGCTTATTTTTTAGAGGGAACACTAGGAATTTGTTACAATTAAACTATATTTTAATAATATTTAAGAGGTCTATTTTAAAGGTAAACTACTAAACAATACATTTTTTTAAATAATAATTATAACGATGCAAAGTTTTAACGTTTTTAGAAATATTTTATGAGTAAACAACATTTATGAACAAACAACATTTTTGAGAACAATTATACCCAACATTTTGAAGTTTTTTTATATTTTTGATTGTCAACATAATTTTTTATTTCATATTCTAAAGCAGAATATTTTTCGTAGAATAATTTTTATGGATAAAAACTGAATTTATAATGAGCAGTATATTAGTTAATTACATCATATAAATAATTATTAGAGTGTTACTCAATTCGGCTGCTATTTAAACTTTTAAATTTTAATACTCATAACGATGCACCTATGCATAGTTTATGGGTAATTACTACTTGTTCGACTGTTTGAAACTAAATTTTTATACATAACAATGATCAGGTAGTATATTAGTATAAGTAGTATTATTTAAGCCATAAAAACACACACACACATCCATATATAATATATAAAAGACGATGTGTGTTTGGTTGTGGCTTATAAAATCAAAAACTTCGTCAGAAATTGTTTTTTGGGGTACCAAGAAAGTTTAGAGAGTAGTTTAAATCCCATTTGTAGAGCTGAATAAACTTTAAAAAAATATATTCCCGTTGATTACATATGCTGTATAGACTTCTATTTCTATATATTAACAATAATAATAATAGTGTCGTATTTTATAATTGTATAATATGTTTTTCTATGTGAAATCGGGTAATACAGCTAAAGTAATAAAAATAATAAGTTGTGAACTAATGAATTATACCATCACTGCTATAGGATTATATTACAAATTTATAATATGACTAAGATTATCAATAGGGATCAATTATTTGTCAAAGTTCTACACATAAGAGCAAATAGCGTTTAAGATTTGGAGGGCTTGTAGCCTTACTATAATAATATTGAAAAAAAATGTACGAAATGTTTGGAGGGAGCTTAGCCTCTAAAGCCTCCTCATATTGCGGCTATGCTTTTACACGATTGTATTAAAATCTTGGTGTTTTGTTGGGGTGGGGTGACTCTACTGTGATAAAGTTCATACAAGATAGTAAAAATTCCATAATAATTAGATAAGTCGTAAATAATGTTCAGATTTTCATAATAAAGTTTATGAGCTTATTAAGTTTACAACGACTTACTAAATCAATTGAATTATAATAATATGGTACCATAGGTGGCTATATTTATTTATGTTTTGGCTGATACTCGTTACCAGTATGTGGTAAGCACTACCAAAAATTCTACTATCTCCCCAGTTACTAGACCTCCAAAATATGTCTAATTGCACTGGGTTTCCCAGACCATCGTAATTGTATAATTAAATAATAAATGTAAGTTAGGTTGAACGTTAAACCAATGAAATAATCAATATCTTTAAAAAAAATCTATTTTAGCTATTATATCTTAAATAATATTATTCACTAGTTTTATCGGCATAGAACTTACGTGCACATAAAAAATAATTTTTGCACGGTTATTTTCACATTTATATTTTAAAATGTTCAAATTATATTGTTTAATTTTTATTTCTTCGACCTAAACATTTGGTCAAGGTTGAGATATCCATATATTTTACTAAATATAATAACAAGAAAACAACTTAGTAATCATAAAACAAAATTCCACTTACATTAAATTACCCAGAAATAACTTTTTAACTTGAACACTAACATATTTTTTAAATTATGTGACTGATATTTTAATACAAGGTTTTTTAATAGATTATTCCTTTAAATGTCACAAAAAAACTAAGTTTTAAAAATGTTCGAAAATAGTTGAAATTTAGCAGTAAAAAATTATGGAAACGTTTTTAAAATATTTTATAGTAACCATTCAACTGCTTTTGAAATGTAAATATAATAAACGGCAAAGTTTAAATATGTGTATGTAATCGTTAAGACTCAAAAAAATAAATTATTTAGTTATATTTATTTAGGTATAAACGGTGTAATATTAATATATTAAAATATAATATGTCCTAGTTTTTTTCACTTTTAAAAATCTAAGTATTGTATTAAATAATATATTTCTTGAATCTTGAAATTAACCATTAACTATTCAAATACTCAAGTATCTACATTATATCATATTGTTTTATATTTATTAATTGTTGAAAATTTTTATAACGTTTTGAAAATAATTACACGGTGGCCCTCATAAACTATTTTAAATAAGTTTCCATAAATTGCTCAACTACAACTGAATTTTTCCTCAGATAAGTATTGATGCATAATTTTACTAATGATGCGGATGTGAAAGACTGACTAGTGACTAGAAACATAATGCATAGGAATTAAAACATGTTAGAAACAGATAAAATGAACGCAATATCAGTGATGTAGCTAAATTGCCTATACAAAGCGCCGTGTTATCATGATTTTATTATTTAAAATATTTAAATACTTCCGTATCAGCGTAACGTACGAAATCACTACGTGCACTATACCATAGCTACTTCCAGACTACCACTCAGCCAATCGGGCTGTTTTTCCGACACCTAACACTACCGAAATTGAACTAAATATAGAACAAGCCAAAGTCAATCTTTTAATCTTTCTCATGTAGTCGTGAGTCGTGACAAGCACTTTTTAACTAACAGTTGATAGTCGTTTTTACCACCCCATTAGGTAATAGAAAATGTCATTATTTTCCACATGTCCTAGAATAGTTTGTAGCCCTACTTGTGACACTGGCCGAGGATTGATGGACAGATAATTGATAGAGATCGATGGACCGAGTATCGAAGATCAAGCAGTACAATATATTCGGTGTTTGGACACTACAAACATAATAGAAATAATATATTACGTTAAATTTTTTCATTTTCAGGCCTGGATAAACGTAATATCAAACGGTGCACTTTCGCTTAGTATACTGATTTCAGCACAAAATATCTCGGTCAAAATTATTTAGAAAATTAAAAAAATTAAAGAAAAACTGGAATATTTATGCAAACCCAAATTTTGGCGAAACCGATTTTTGTTGTTGTCGTAATTAAAAACTAATGATCTGAGTTAGAATGAATGAATGATTGCATAGAATGGCATTTTATTTATTTTTTAAATGTTTAAAAATGTTAAGTCACTGTTGAAAAACTTGAACATTTAGTTTAAGATCCCACATAAGATGTGCCTACAGATAAATGTAAAAATATTAATAGGACTTCGGTGCAATTTTTTTGTATAAGCGTTTTTAATTCAAAATATGTTGACAACATTTGTAAAAATCACGAAAATATTCAAATTTATTTCTTGTTAAAGCTGCAAAAAATTTTGAATTTTAAATAACTATAGTCTTGAATATTTGGTACAAGGTTCATCTTAAGTTTTTCTTCTAGAAACCTAAAAATCTCTGTAATACAAATTTTTTTATAAACATTTAAGTTCAAATTTAGACAAAACGAGATATTAAACTAAAAATAAAAATTTTAGTTATTCTATTGTAATTCAAAAAAAATTATTTTTAGGGATTCAAAACTTTTTTTACCACATATATTATTGTAGGGATGTTGAGGGATAATTTATTCGAGAGTAGAATTCCGTATACTTGTATCTATCTTATTTGAAATATTTATAAGGTTGGGAGCTGATTAAATATAGGTATAAATGTAATTATTAAATACATCATGATACATTTAGGGGACTCCAGAAGGGTCAATTAACTCAGGTGGAACATTTTTGGATGTGGCTGAAATACTTCTTAAAAAAATATTATACCTTTGTGTATCGTGTAAATTATTGATTTTTCCGAAGAAACAATGGAAGTCTTTTAAATAATAATAATAATAATATGTATATGGCTTGGTGAGGTTCGGTCGTGAGGTTCAATCTGTGGAAAATCTCTGAGTGTAAGTACCGGCCGGTGTTGCTAGCTCCCGGATGCGTGACCGCCCGGGTTTTTAGAAACAAATCCTTGCCACACATACAAAAACGTATCCCAACCAATCGTTGTTCTCTCCACACAGTACCAGGGTAATGAAGTAGTTGAAACCTCAATCCAAATAAAAAAAAAAAAAATAATAATAATAATAATAATAATAAATACTAATAATGACTATTTTCATTGCACACTGAATGCGTTTTAATTTTTCAGACCCCATGGAACGATAGAAGAAAAATCTAAAACTGTGCTCCATTAGCTGAAGAATAAATCTGTTCTTCAGTCGCCAATGGAGAAAACTATGGTTTAGTTGTCACAGAAAACTAAAAAAAAAATCAGATATATATAGATTTATTTGGGTTTATTTATAATAGATTTAACTTTAAAAATTAATATACACTAATAGACGAAGATGACCAAGAGTCGGTGCCGGTGTTAGGATTTATGAGGCCTCGGTTAAAATAATCACACATTATTATAAGGTTGTACTTATAAGTACTCTCGTATACATGAAATGTATGTTATGTATATTTTCATTCATATAATATAAAAAATATTTGTGTCCCTTATTCTCAGCTGATCATTTTCCGCCTGGGTTAATATTATTTTTAAACATAAGCCTAGTGTGTATGCACATTTCGACAAAAGCATGATCACAAATTTCTGTTCCGAAAAAAATAATAAAAGGTAATAAAAGATGATCAACTCATCGCTCTCAACAGTCTTTTAACATCATAAGGTTTCCATTCATAAGTATAAAATAATGAGTACTTTGCAAGTTTTCAGTGAAAATATTAATTACGAGTACGACAATTAACTACACTCAACAGGTCTGAAAATTAAGTATCTTTAGTGTATTTTCACTCGACAGCAGGCAGAAAAGTAAACAATTTATTAAACATAATTTTAGTTTTGTATATGAAATATTATCATTCTTATTGGCTCCCTCTGTCAAACACCGATTATGAAATAACATTATTTTCAATTTTGTGTTGTGAACACTAATGAAAAGGTTGGGTGACAGTTATTTTGAACAGACGACCATCGTAATATCTTCAAAATTAACATCAAAATAACTACTCGTAGCTGATTATGAACCGTTCAATTATGATTAAGAAACACGAAATATTTTTCAATTCAAATAAAAATATTCCCGTGAATTGTTATTCTTAATAGACTTTTCTTTATTATTAGGCATTGAGGGTCGTACGAAACTAATAAATGTATAAAAAAAGAGGAGGTGTCTAGCCATAGCATGTAAGGTTCTCGTATAAGCAAAAGGGCCTTGCTCGCACCCCCTCCAAAAAAACTTTGAGATCGTTAGAAGAATAATATTGTTTGGTGCAGACTGCAGAGGTTCCTAAACTTTTTTTCCCTGTAGATGGCTTTATATTTTTTTTGTTTTTTGTAGACCCTTATAATATTGAATTTTTCAAATCCAGCAGCCTGTTTTCGACACCTTACATAGTTAGATAGATATTATAAATCGACATAAATATCTATAAAGACCGCAACCGTCGAGTCAATACAATTAGTACAATAATTGTAAGTTAATTGAAGCTATAATAGCTACTATAATATGGACTACGTTTCACTATAATAGTCAATGGGTCAAACACCCAGAGGTTAAAAAAGTTTGATTTTAATTTGTTCTTAAATCTTGTGTTCATAATATTTGTTGCGTATGTGTGTGAGTGATGGGTAATTAATATGTAAATGAGCGTTATTTTCTGAAGATAGATTCACAGAGATTACAGAGTATAAAGAGTGTGTTACTAGGCTGGATTAGGGCATTATTCAACCTGAGACTCACAAGTGTTTGTAATAGGATTATTGTGGGACTAGCATAATATTATGATTATAATAAAACAATTTTATATCCATGCATTCTATTATTGTATATGTTTATTTTTAATTTAAGATATTATGATTATGTTTTGTACTTGTTTAAGACGAGGTTAAAAATCCAACGTGTCACTTGAACTCATCTTATAACGCTCAAAGTTCACTGACCGAAGTTTTTTATTTAACCAAGCATTTATGTAGTGGTAATTTGTAATGATGTAATCCTTATGGCTTATGCGTGTAGCCGATAGCTGTGTACATACACTGGGGTGGATTTAAACCACCAGCACGAGGCAATATATTTAGCCGAAAACCTCACTTTCAAAAGAGAATTAAAACATTTGTTGTATATCGTGTTGTTGGTAAATGTTTTCTAAGAAAAAATACTACCACAATTTGATGTCCGGAAAAACTGCTTCACACACTCTATTTGTGATTTGTTAATCTTTTTATTTATGTATAAGTGGGGCTAGTTCCCAGAGCAAAAATATGCATAATATGTATCTACTTGTAGCTGCAGGTATAATAATATATGCATATAATTTATAAAGTTAGGTATAATATTAAAACAATAAAATATGAAGACATATGAATTAACTGCTCAGCACATGTGTTGTTATTTGTATGATGACTATGTTTTTAGTATTTTAGTATTTGTAAAAAAAAACAGTTATTTTTAAATGTTAAGATAAAAAAAAAGACGATAAATGGGTGACAAACGGTTCATCATATTAAGAAATTATACGTTTATGCATTATAAAAAAAAAAAAAAATGGGATTTTAATAAGCTTAGAATTACAATATATCTTACAATTTTTAATTTTAATATAAAAGCAAACCTGCAGTTTTTAATAATGAAAACAAATTTTTAACTAGCGACTAGCGTGGACAATTAATTATCTGTACTTACTTAAAACACACACAATAAGAGTCATAATTCGATAAGTGAACAAAGTTAATATTATACTTATTTTATTTATCAGAATTAACAAAAAAACCGTGAAGTAGATTATACTACCCGCAGTGTAAAATATATAAATTTCAAATGTGTCCCATAAGTTGAAAAAGGTTCGGAAACGACGTGTATAGTACGTATAGTAAATCGAAGTACCTATATTATGATGTAAATAAACTAAAAAGTAAAAACCGGGATTATCACTCTGCTGTTAAGGCTGTTAAGTAGGTGTCAAGTGTTGAAGTGTAGGCACCTCTTCATTGAGTAAGTCACTGTAATGGATATGTTAAATTTGAATTCAATAAAAAATCATTGTATATACTATAAAAATGAGTTATGTGCGAAAACCATTCTGTCAGCCTATTATTCTAAGAATATTTTATAATACATTTATCTGGCTATTACCAATAAAATAGGTTGAATTAATTTTTATCTAAAGTAAATCATATATTTTTTATGACATCTAATTATTATTATTTTTTTTGTTTTTTTTTCTTCTTATCATTATTATTTTATATTATAAATCTGGCTGTTATTATATATTGACTATTATACCTATGTACCGTAGAACAATGTGAATAGGTTTGTGGCAGAAATAGTTTATATTTATCCGTTGTTAAGAATTAAAAAATAAGGTTCTATAAAGCGTATAGTATTTTTGATAAATTGGAAGGTTTTTCAAAATAAGCCATGTATTTAATCAAAAATATATTACGTCATTCTTAATGATACTTGTTCACCAGATTCATTGACGGCAGTTTTAGAATTTGCTGCAGTTGACGAGGTAAAGTTTATTTACATTTTGTATTAAGCTTAAAGATATTACTGCTAAATCTATCATTTGCACATGCTTAAATAAAAAAACAAAGGAATCTATGTAAAAAAAATAGATAATATTATTAGCTTATCATTTTTTATCCAAGGTCAACATATTGTTCGTGGTATAAGTATAATTTATGTAACGTACCTATGCACCACTATTATATTCATTACGCATAATCTTTTAAAAAACATGCCATCTTACAAAAACATAAAATGCTGTACAAATTTCATGAGTAGAATTTTCATCAGAATAAAGTTACTAAGTTTTACCATTAAATTTAATTGACCAAAATATGAATTATTTTCTCGATCCTATGAAATTCGTCATGTCGCGAGTTGACTGTATTTGTAGTTAGTTGATTTATATTTTGAAAAATCTCGTTTATTGACAATGGAAAACTGTTCAGAGACAAAGCATGGTTGTGTGTCAAAATTAAATAAAGCTGGACGAAGTCCCTAGATTAAGTATCTGTGATCGATTACTAGAGATTTTTATCAACGCTTCGTGTGTTTCTGTGTCTGGTATGAATTCTGATGTACGAGTCTACAAGGGACCAATAGTTTTGTGAAAAAAAACTCAAATATTCAAAATGTTTTATTGTATTAATTGATGATTAATGGTGCACGTATACATAATATTTATTGTCATATGAAAGAACTTCCAACTAAAAATTTAAAAGAAACATAATCGTAATAATTGTAAGTATATTATATATTTATACCCAATGTTTTAATTTACGAATACTATAAAAAGAACTGTGTCGTTCATTTTATCAAATACCTTGGAAAAATCAGTAAAATTTACATCTACTTGATAACCTAAAGCCATAAAGCATTCAGGACATTATTTTAAAATGTGTTGTTATTTATAAATACAATTTTAAGTAATGATCAAATTGGGTTTTTTTAACTTGGTAAAAACAATTAGTTTCTACTTTGTACGATCACGATCTTAAATATAAACAAATTATTACATATTAAATTGTCAAATAAGAAAAATAGTTAAAATTTAAATCCAGCATGATTGAATAAATTGGTCGAAAATAATAATAAATGTGAGAATTACTGGGAACCATAGACTGAGGATTAGCTGAGATTTTAAGGGATTAATCAAATCGAGAAAACTTTTGTGTAGGGGGGAAATGAATGAACAGTTAAAAAGAAGGTGATTGTAGAATATTGAAGATTGGTGGACAATTAATACGAGTACAGATGGGGGGAGGAATAATTTAGAACAAATGTGTATGAGTGTATAAGTTCGAAGGTAGTAGGATATATCCAAAATTTAGGAGGGAGAATGAGGAAATGTTTTAGGGAGATAATTTCGTTTTATTAAATCATTGGAGAGGAGAGAAGGATGTTAAGCTATCCTAGGATGTTTCTTACCGAGTGTGTGTCAAAGTGAAGGGGAAAAGATAAAATCGTTAATATTATAATAATATGTTAAAAAGAAGTATATAAATATAAGTAAAATGGTGAAAATTAAAAATATACTGGATAACATTAAATAATTGTTGCCATTTTATTAAAATATTAATGAATTTGAAGATAATTGGTAATTGTAAATTCAGGGGCAATGACAGACGTAACCTCACACGCTCTCTTTAATAAAGTTGTTTTTAGACATGTTAATGAGGATTTGGTATAATTTTATTTATATTACAATTTTTATGTCAGTATAATAGATACTTGATTTGATCAATTCAATTATTTTTATTATTTGTTGGTCACTATTAAATTCTTTAAAGTATGATATGATTGTATACATACTGGTGATTTTCATTAAACATAAATAGCAAAGCTTATAATTACACATTCACTGGCCAGGCTAATAATTAAAAGTAATTTAGCCATATATTACAGAATAAAATAATTTAGCAACTACACCTGTGAATAATTCAGTAGGCAACTGGTTATGCACATATTTATAGCTTGTTCCGTTCAAGGAGTATTGTAGTAGGTATAGACTGTATACCAGGTATATACAATTTTTCGAGTACAAGAGTTGGAACTTTGTTGGAGATTCGTTATTACTGTACTTACTATTATCTACATTTTAGATTCTAAGCGGACCGATTAATATGTTTATATTAAAATGATATATATGATTTTTTTGTGTGTCTGTGTACACGATATATTATAGTAGAAAAAATTCTTGGATCTTCAATTTTGAGGGTGTTTTGTTTTCTGATAGAAAATTGGATCTAGTTGGTTAATATTTTGAGCTATAAATATGACCTACTATATAGGTCTTTGAGTTTCGAGTTTTTCGACTTTTCACTCAGTATAAAACTTAGGAAATTGTAATGCAAAGCTTTTCATAAGTTTTTGATATAACTATTTGTAAATATTGATATTATTAAAACAAAGAAAAAACAATTTTAGTCATTTCGTTGTACCTAATTGAAAAATATTTTTGGTGGGAACTTGAAATTTTTAGTTTTTTAATAATATGTTTGTACACATTATTACACAGGGACATTTTCAAAACATTTATATAAATTTTAGACCCACCTACTGTGCGCCGACTCAAGCTTGGACGCCCACATGACATGTTATTATAATTTAATATTAATTGTAAATACATTAAAACATAGTAGTATCATTTTATTATTAATGTTCTAGTTAAAATACAGTACATGGTCAAACACTATAATAATATCATCATCATTACTGACTTATGATACTATTATTACTATTGTTATCTTTTTTCTAAATATTAAAAATATGTAACTATACAAGACATAAGTTTAGATAACAATATCAGGAAAACTTTAAATAATAAAAAATAATTAAAATATTAATTTCAAGCTATTGCCTATTTATTCCGTATTATACTGTAATAGTAAAATAAATTACAATTAAGTAATATACGTATATCATGACAATCTGACAGACCACCTCCGCTCAGAATCATTTACAGTATGAAATTATTTTTGATTCAAATTTAACATCATTACAGTAATCTACTCAATGGGTAGGTAAATTTGCTTCCTACTGTACAACAGAGCAGTTACCTCCACTTTATTTTTTTAAATATTATTTTACGATTTGTTCCTATACAATACTTATTTACTCAATGATATTATAATACTTTATATTTATGACACGAGTTTAAGTGTTCGAATGAAATGTGTATAGTGTATAACAGAATGTTTTCGAATGTATTCGCAATATAAACATATTTGGATAGGTTGCGGGCCCATGAATTCTACGAATTCGCAAACAATTAGCTATAACGAGTAGACTGAATAATTAACATACACATAATAAACTAATAGTTGTAACCTTGTACAGTGTATAAGCAAGTACTACTCAAAGGTACTCGATGATCGTAAATTATGTTGCCACTGCAGATGTCAAGCGCAGTCATAATTCGCTTCACATTCAACGATTACACCCAAAAGACACTTGAGAAACACATGAGCTGGTCCAATACAACAGATCAGGAATCACTTATAAGGGAGGCCGGGGTGCAGCAGAATGATATGTAAGTACTATAGTCGTCATAAGCATGCGCAGACTCTAATAATTGCAGGTAGTGATCTGTGTCTATATATTATCAACGGCCCTCTAGTAAGCAATTTTATAAATACAACAAGTCTAAATTTTATTTTTTGAAAATTGTTCCCGTTATAAATAAGTAATAAAGTTTTGAATCCCTATTGGCCTATTGAACTACTGAGTGCCCATAGTGAATCATTCATTTTTTTCAAAGTTCGCTTTAAGAATATTATCTAAAATTGAATTTGGTGTTTGAAGTATATATTTGTGATAAATATATGGGTAGTATAATTGAGGCGAAAAATCACCAAAAAATCAAAGAACGTGCTTGGGCACGCATTGTGATCACGCCTATGGGTTATTAGTCTTTGAGATCTGAGAACCTTCACATCACTCACACTGACACAAATTGTGTGCACTTTTATAGCTTTTGCTTAAATAAAGCACTATTATGTTAACTTTTGGAAATCATTTTTAACTATTCATTGAAAGTCCATTAAAATCCGGATCTCTGGCACACTAAGTTTTTGCTACAATTAATTACATGCCAAATCATGTTAAAAAGAAAAATAGAAATTGGTAAACGAAAAATGTGAATACTAAAGGAAAACAGATATTTTGTTATTTTCAACTCTCAATAAATCCACGGATTAAGTATACATTTGATAAACTGAATTAGGGCAAGACTATTGTCACTTGTACTTACTATCTCGGGGTTAAAATGTTGATTCACAAAAACGATTCAAAACCGTTGTAAAAAATATTATTCTGTTTTTGTCTTCATCTAATTAACAATAGATAAATGTTTATTCGAAATTGCTTTTCTTAGTACAAGATAATCGTTGCACAATATTCAGCGATTTGTTTTATTTACTTTTGTCTTGCCTTTTATTAAAGTTGTGTTAATGCAATTTTGGTTAATACTGATTTGAGAAGAAAGGACAGAAAAAACTTGTATAATAAATTAAAAAATTTACTAATTGCCATCAATTTTCGGGGAATCTTGAGATTTGGCTTAAGTTAAATAACAATATATCATACTCAACAAATGTATTAATAATTGTATTCATGGAAAATTAAATTATGAGGAGGTGTTTAGCCTCTGGGCAGCTAATTGCGTTCAAAAAATAATCATTTGTTCATACTCTATAAATTGTTATACAGTCATAAGTTAATAAATAATTTTTTTTTATGAGAACTATATACTACATAATACTTCCTAGTGGGCTACCCACAAGAAAAAATAAATAAATATAATACCTTCTATAGGTTACGTTAGTTTTTCTTGTCTGGGTGTTGTAACTCAGATTAGGGGTTACTGCACGAAATAATTGAAAATATAAAAATATTTTACAACCATTTTTAAAACCGTATTAGACGATGCTTATTGTTCGTATACTTTTATGCTCTATTTTAATTTTAATTACTTTTTAAAAAATAATATAAGAATGTTTAGTTGTAACTTATAAATTATATGTTATAACTATTTTATTTAATTATGAATTTTTAAAACTACCTAATAAATAACAACAATCTTTTATGAGATGTTAAAAGTTGTTATGGACATTTATATGTATGAAATTAGACTCAGGTATGTATTAAAATAAATGATACCTAATAATAACAATTAGCATTCATTTAATTATTTTGAATTCTATAGGTACTTTTGTTTTAACTAAATTGCTTTCGATTAAATATAGGTATTAATTAATAAAATACTATTATACATATAACACAAATAAGCTTTATAATTCTTATTATACTACCTATTGAACTTAAAATAATTGCTCTTTTTAAGCAATTTTTAATTTAAAAATAATTTAAAACAATACATTAATCAATAAATTATAATTTTTTATTTATTAAAATTAATATGTTTCAGCATATTGCATGCTATTACAATTCTGTTTATTAAATTCTTATTTACTATGAAATCTATGAAATAAGCTTAAATAATAATACATTTTTAGCTATCAAATATATATATATATATGTATACATAAATTTAATTATATAAATTTAATTTAATTAAATGTTTACATTACTACCTACTTAATACATAATATTTTACATTTACTACCTAATGTAAACACTTGATTAATTATCAGGAACTCCTTAAATTATGAATATAATTCGATTTAGAAAAGTATGAAATTCACAGTAAAAAAAAAAATTATTGATGTATTCTATAAAAAAATATAACGTAAGACTAATTAAGGTACACAAAATAAAATAGGTAATGGTTTGTTTGATTTGTCAAAAAAGGATAACAACTATAATAGTAAAACATATTTACGAAATCTTGTAATGGTAGCTATATGTTTAATGTGATTAAAATTGAATTCAAGCTTCCATGGAGCCATGTAGTATATACACGCACGTAAGCCACAAGTCCACAATTAAACCAAAAAAATTCTTTTTAAAATCACCCATAACAGCATCATAAGTCCTATGTAGACAGCGCCTTTGAAGATCATATGACAGATATATAAACTAAAAAACAAATATAAAACAATGATTTTAATTGGAATCATCAATTGTTATTTACGAAACAATTATAGACCACGAGTTAAGACACAGTGAGACATTGGGGTGGATATCAATTATTGACATAAGGTCAATATTACAATAATTGTAATACAATTATTTTATTCTAAGGTGAATTTTAATCTCTATTCGCGTTGCAAGAAAAAGTTAAAAGTTACGTTGTATTCAATTGGTTAAGTTACAACAGAGTTTAATAGTGTTAGTCAGATCGTGAAAAAATGCGATTAAGCTCACTATATAATTTAGATACTGAAAAGAATAAAAGTTTTGAGATGGTGTCAATTTATTTTTACACAAGTGCAGTAAATGGTACAGTCTGATGTTATAGGTATTGTAGTCATACTAAGTTTATATTATAGATAATTAGAAAAGTCATACCCTCGAAGACGTTTCCTAGCCTCTGGTAACTTGTCCGGTCCTTCTTTGAGCAAGAATGTCATTATCCCTTTGTGGTACGTATCCAAGTACTCTTCCCAATGCATCTTTTTGATATCGAAAGGAAACAGTGTTTTGTCGTCATTGCTTAAGCTGTTCCATAAACCTTGTACGTTTTTATTACAGAATATCCATTCCCTCGTGGAAAAGTATTCCAATATGTCAGTGAATCTTCCTATTTTCTTGTATTGTTCGACCAATCTAAAATTGTAAACGTTAATTATATTATATTTCTATCGATATCAAATATTTCCGGTTAAGTTTAACTCGGATATCATATTGCTATATGTAAGGTACGCATGTACTACTAGCCACCTTCACGGAAGGAAAAAAACCAAATGCCCACAAACCTGAGTTTATTTCCTGTGCAAATGAACACTAAATCCAACAAGAACGCAGGTAGATAATGCAATACCAGCACGGTGAGCTTGTGTAAAAATGTCGACGAATTCATTATCAATGTCGGATACCACATGGCTTTAGCCGTGGGCCGGTGCAAGATGTAGTACATCAGGGTCGTCGAAAATATTCCCCAAGTCAATGGGTTTTCGGGCGACGATACGAAATTGTAGATGCGAGGATCGTCCGTGTGGTGATTTTCAATCGATTCGATCGGCCTGGCACGGGAATGTCTGCAATAGAAACAAGAATATAATTAATAATAGATAGAAAAAATAACATCAACGATATAATATTATCGTTTATTCGTGAAAAAAAATTGTAAACGTATATTATACTATTATATAATAATATAATTCGAATTGGAAAACAAGTTATGTATTCCACAAAAATGACATTTTACAGGAAAGACTGACATTTTAATGGTTTTGCTAAAAATTATGCAAGGAAGGTAAAAATTTGATTGATAAATAGTGAAACAAGTGTTTTGATAAATAATTATACAATTGAAAGTAAGAAATAGTTTTTTAAAATAATTCACTATGTTCCAAAGCGTGAAAGAAGTTGAGGCTTACAGTATTTTACCTGGATTAATATTTTCAATTGTGCGTAAATAGTTATGAGCTTTTTAGGGTTATGTTAATATTGTAGTATTGTACATTACAAAACAATAATTGTGGTTTACAGTGATGGTAACATTAATTAACTGGAACCGTTTACAGTTATTATGGGATAGGTTGTGGCTTACATAGTTACATCATACTCGACAATAATGTTGTTTCTATGGTATTGTAGTGTAGTTCTTAAATGAAATTAACTTGAAATTAGGATTAAAAAAATATGTTTTGAAAGTTACGTTACTTGGAAAAAAGGTGTATTTATATTCGTTTTATCATTGTACCTAAGTTGAAACACAAATGGCGTACGCAAGAAGGAGGGGAGTAATTGCCCCCCCAACGTCTTTAACTAACAATTAATATGTTAATATTTAAGGAAATTTCTAATTGTGATAACAATTTTAAAATACACTTGGCTGCCACCCTCCCCCCCGATTATATTTCCAGCTACACCGTTGTTAAAACCTCGATTCTGATAAAGTTGAGGGTTCACATCACTTGGCCTTTCCACCATTAGTTTAATCCGCACACGTACGGTGACAGACATATAGCCTATATAACCTAACCTAACCTATTATCATATGAATAATAATAATGTAATAGTGTTGTCGCAAAGGACCGTTCTCATGTGTCGTACCTGATGTGTGTGTCCCAGGACGCGGCTATTAGTGCGTTCACAGTCAAATCGGCAGGCACCAGATCCGTGACAGCTTTTATGTCGCATGGCAGCGATTTTATAATACCCGTCATCACGCCAGTCACGATGCCCGTGGGCCCGTATAAATTGTCAATCCAACCCGGCAGAGGTTCGTTGGCGGTCGCTATCACTGTGATTGTGAAAAAAAACAAACAATAATAACAACAATCGCTTATTATATATAAAATATTTTATTAAATTAAAAAAAAAATGTCGCTTTTCCTAGTCATTTTTAAATAAGTATAGGTAGGTGCCTACCTATCGCCGGACGGACTATCGTGACGGGCAGACCCTTGGCTTCGCGTTTGATCAGTTGTTCGGCAGCCGCTTTCGTCATGACGTAAGTGTTTGGCATGGGTCCCAACAGGCTAGATTTATAATGGCAATAAAATGTATTAGGGCATCGTTGTATTTGACAGATTTAAATTATGTTTAAAAACAAAAACATTGTAGTATGACAATATATTCTTGTGGAAAAAAAACTCGAATAATATTGCGATATTGTCATACTTTCGACCGACAATTTTTATGTTGTTATTAACATACTGATATGGAAATGTGTAGATGAAAGTTTAACGAATTTCGAAAATTCAACGAAATTAAATAAATTATATTTATCTACTACGAATTTATTACTGCATAATTTGTGTGTACAAAAAAATCGAGCAGACACAGAAAATATAGTGGTAATAGTATAAGTAGGTAAAATTTTAATACTTACAAAGGTTTCATTTTTTCGAGTATATTTGAACTTTTTGTCTTATAAAGATGTATGAGTTTTTCATAGTTATATGGTAGATTATAAAACTTTTCTTCTATACGTTTATTATGGCAGTTGGAAAACGCCGTCGAGACATGCAAATATGACTAAAAAAAAAGTTGATTTGTTTTTATAATTCATAAATAGATGGTCGAAGAAAAAGTGATTACAAAATTAATACACTTTTAAAAATAATCAATAATTACCTCTAGATTTTCGACTTTGTGAGCTAGTTTTACGATTTCTCTGGCGCCGATTACGTTTATTCCAATAGCAATGTCAAGGCGTTCGTCAAATCGAACAGTAGCTGCACTGTGAAATATGACATTTACTTCTTTAATTAACATATTCAGGTCTTCAACAGATAGTCCCAAATCTGCTTGGCTACAGTCACCTCGGAGTGCACTGATTTTCTTCAATGTTAATGCATCTATGTCTTTAAATATCTAAAATTGTGTAAATCGATATCATGTAATATTTGTTTAAAACTATTTATGCAATCAAAGTATTACACAATTACATATAATTATATAAAACGTACCGGCATATTGAACATGTCCTCTAGCCTTTCGTGCGCATTTTTTCCTTTTTTGTCCCTTACTAGCAGATAGATGTGGTTGATCTGAGGGCATGATCTAATCAATTTGTTGACAATCAGCTTACCAAGAAACCCTGTACCTCCGGTGACGAAGACTGATTTGTTTTTAAAAAACTCTTGGATGTTTGATTGTATTTCAGCCATTTTTGGTAAAATATATCTTTACTAAAAAAAGTAAATAAACCCAATAAAAATGTATTTAAGCCCTATAGGACGAAATGTTAAAAAAACTATTCCTAACATTGTGTTTGGCCAAAATGTTGTTGAAAGTTAACGTTTGTGAGGTTGCGCTATTAGGAAGTAAAAATTGTTGGCGTTATAATGTTACATGTTTATGAGACTTGTAAAACTATACATTATCATGTATCATAGATTGAACTTATATACAAAATGAATCTTTCTTAGGCTAGAAATATCAAGCAACTCTTTAAAAATATTAAAGCATCTCTTTATCCGCATTATCACCATTTCAATATGAGTTGCCTATTTTAAATGTTTGTTAAATTTTCATTTGATCTGGTGTGTTTGAAATTGATAAGACAAATGGAATAAATACCAATTCGTATCTTTTTCATCATTACCTATACTATTTATTGACTGACGATAACCCTAAGTTAATAAGTTATCATACTATTTCTACTTAAGTTTAATTATAAAAACTTAATACAGCATCATTTGCAAATGACAATATATTACCATAATCTATATCTAAATTAAGATAAGCTTGAACTGAACAAAGAGATACTAACTCAGGCGGATTGAGTCCTATATTATTATTATTTAATTTGAATAATATATAGATTATGGTAATTCCAAATTAAATAAATCATTTATACAAATTTAAAATAACAATACAGGACTCAATCCGCCTTAGTTAGTATATCTTTGTTCAGTTCAAGCGTATCTTAATTTAGATTATCTTGCTAATAGACGTAGGTACACTGGTATTTTTTTTTTGTCTAAATTAGGTAATGGATATATCTTGTCCAGCATTATTACAATCATTAAACTCACACTTCCTCAATATAAATCACGTTTTTGTCCCACATTTGAAATATGATTTCATTCTACATCCTATGGTTTCAATAACTCCATTGATCGAATAGCCAGAGAGCGTCATGCCTTGATTAATTTTGATTTGTTTATTATTAAAAAATGATATCCATCTAACCCTTGTTTCTGAGTCAAATAATACTCATCATATTTTAATGTTTAATTAGAATGTTATGTATCTAGGTCTGTTATTATTTTACATTAATTAATTTACTAAACTTAATTTACTAGTGTTTAATTTAACCATTATTTTTTCTACTTAAATAATCTATTGTATCGTATTGTATTCATTTTGAGATAAGATTATATTACTCTGCTCTATTTGAGCCTTCTCACGTTTATTCAAATAAAAAAAAATAAAAACAATATTTAACACATACGAATCACTTAACAATATTATTACTAATAGTTGATCACTACCATCAATTTTGGGTACATTGCAAATATATGGTTTTAATAAAGACGAAAATGTGTTCTAAATTATTATTGATAACTTATAACTTAATATTGTAGTTTTAATTCAGACAAATGTAACTCAGGAGGTATTGAATCGAATGCTTTAAAAATGAGTAAGAATATTTTTAAGTTTATACTAAAGGACCTTTAATAGTAGAGACCTAACTTGTTTAATCATGCTATAAAAATAAAAATAATATTATTATACTACTAAATTGTTTACGATGCAGATACAAAATGTTAATTATTAATTCATGCACTAACTTTTTAAAATTAATTTTGTGTATTAAAAAGAAAACATTTTTGAAAGTTTAGTTTATTTTTTCAGTGTATACTGTTTTGTTAAAACAATACAATATTATGTCATTATAAAATTTAAAATGATTTAAAATAAATTATATTAGTAAAAATATTATTTAATTGAAATAACACGCAATCTACAGATTATAAAACTAAAAAAAAAAAAATAACAAAATAATGTATAGTATTTTTAAGGGCTTTACTAAAATAATATACCTAGTAACATTTATGAATATGTTAATTTTTAAATTCAATAAAAGTTCTCTTCGGGTTCAGAATAAGTTCAACTTTAAAAATTAGTTTAAGTGTAATAAGAGTGATCACGCAGTAAGAATTATTATAGAGGGAAGTTTTCTAGAATATATAAGTAGAGATGATTTCTATTAGATTATATGGAAATATTTCAGAAATAAGGAACCTTTCTATTGTTTAAGAGTGAATAAATAAAGAGAATAATCACTGAATTTAAAAATACATTACTTACTTTACAATATAGTGCTTTGTGCATATTCAGAGTTTTTTTACACGATGTCATAAAAGTTTAAATATTCTATTATATTGTACTTACACTGGGTTTCATAGTTTAACGATAATAATATGATAGGTATACTCAATAACATAATATATGTTATGTAATTATCAGGTACAATGTATTTATCATTTCCTTTATTAGATGGATACTAATGTATGTGAAGGTATTCATTATTAAATTCTATTCGTTTTTAAGTATATTGTATATACTATGGTTTTGGTATTAAATTTATAGCTTAAAATAAAATTCTGTCGCACACATTATAGAAGTCGTTTTTACAACTTTCGATTCGATTTTTGCCGAGTACAATATTTTTTTTTGATATATGGACAACTGGACAAGTATACCGAAAAGTTATGTACTTACTAAAAAGAAATCAATTTCAAAATAATATTGTATTCTAGACTCTAGTAAATCGTATATTTTGTTGGTACCTAAGCATGTCTGTGTTTTAATATGACTACGTTCTCACATGTCGACACAACAATATTATGAGCGTCGCTGCTTATTAATAATAAAACTTCAAATGGCAGTAGCGGTGTTGTGTGTTCATATTTCAACGGAATTGACAAACTTTGCTCATAACACGTCTTGTATAACTTACATATCTACACATAATATTGTAGTGGTAGGAAATATACGGTTCAACAATAGTATTGTTATTATACCCCGGTCATATTAAAAAAATCCGAACTATTCTCACAATAAAAAGCAGGCACGCGTCTAATAAAAATAATAATAAATGAAATAAATACACAAACGTAGAAAGCATGCACGTAAGTGTTTTAATGATAGTTCGGTACCCGCGCACTTAAATAATCGTCCTCTGCACCTATATGTAGGTATGCCCACCCATCCGGATATAAATAACTCGATAACTCTATGTCTTTATATGTGAAGAGCGTGCAAATCTCTCAGGGCGGAAGGCGGAGCTGTAAAAAGTGCGCTTTAGCCGAAACGAATGGACTGACATTAAACGCAAAAGTTATTTGCTACTATATCTTTTACAACAAAGGGCTACAACAGATAGAGGCTAAGAAACTCTATCCCACAGGTTTAATCGATTAATTGTAGGTTGGTTGCGACTAATGGCAACGGATTACTTTTGGATACTTATCAAACTATCTCTCTTTTTCTCTTAATGTGATTCATGTGTAATGTCTATCGTAATTCTCTTCTGCAGCAAAATGCAATTATTGCGTGTCATCAATAAAGTAAAGAAAAATAAATATTGTTTAACAGTTGTGTGTCATTTTTTCTTGAAGGTTAACTAAGTACTGTATTCTTAAATGTTCCCTTCGAGAAAGTTTTATCGGTGCACTTCGTACAAACGATTTTACCGTTTCAAATATTTTCTCTTGTCCTCAATGAGTCATATCATTTGATCCGAATGGATTGCAGTTCAAAGAACCCACTAGGCCTAGAATAGTAATGCATCCGGAATAAAAACATAATAGGTACATACGTGGTTCGCAGTCACTATATAAAATTTATAATATCGAAACTATCAGCTTACACACGCCATGACCATCTAATAGCAAACCAGTTAAATTTCGATAACAGCCTTGTCCTTAGGTACGAGGATATGAACCTCAATTAAAACTATTGTTACACTTTTTTATAATTATATTTTATCAGATTAAAGATGTTTATAAAAATATTTATCCAATGCCCTTTTTCACTAATGTGAATATGAAATTATTTGATATTACTATAACCTAAATCTAAAAAGACGTTAAAAAGATAATTAATGGGAATATTTAATTGATAACATTTATTTTAATTATTATAAAATACATTTTCAGTGCTAAAGTAATAATTGTTTGTTTAAATTCAATAAAGTTCAGTATTTTAAAAATATTATGTTTTCACATTATTATTCATTTTGTTCATAATTTTTATTTAATGGTACAGTAACAAAAAAAAAAAAACAATAGGCATTAAATTATTTTATAAAAGTGAATGTCAAATATTAACTATATTAATTTAAGAATATAGCATTTAATATTTTAGTTCTGGAATAAATTATATTAAATTAAAACATATCAAAAATCTTTAGAAGCTAAACAATTGAATATCGACCTTCGACTTACGTCTTAAATCGCTAAATGAATTTTTTTAATTTCGTTCAAGTACTAATAAAACACCCGGAACCATGGTTTCAACAACACTTGACCAAATATTATAGCCACAATAAATATTATAATAAAATCACTCTTACTGTGTGCCGAAATTGTCCACGAGTGTCGCTGCTTGACTGTCTTTCAAAAAATAATCGAACTTATATACGCGAGTTAAATTTAATCATCACTCGTCGAAAAACAACAAAACCGCCGGACACAGCCCTCGTCGCTGCAGGTGAGAGACTACCGCGCTGGTAGTCAAATTGATCGATATAGTGCTAACCGGACGCCAACGATGGGTGAGTTGGTCAGAAGAGGTGTATGCTTTTTTTACACGTTATCAGCCTCTGGCGATGTTCGGTGCTCACACAGTCACACTCGAACTTGGTCGTTGGAGATGGTACGGACCGTTATATGTACGCACTGACACACAATATTCGACCCCTCTCCCCAAGAGACCGCTGTGTATACACAACGAATATGATTAAAATGATAATAATAATAAAAATTTAAAATAGAATACATATAATATTATAATAGTGGAATAAAATTGAATTGTCGGGAACAATATAGTTTTGACGTACGCGCTCTCTGCAACAGTAATGAGTAATATATAATCGGTCTGGAATTTTTTTTTTCCCACACACAAAAAACTACTAAAGCATAATATTATTATTATTATTGTTGTTAATAATTGTCAACCGGATCAGACGCACTCTGGGGGCGAAAAAAATAATGATGTTCGACTGAGGCGTTGTTATAATAATATACTTCCCGGAAGTCGCGG
The DNA here is from genome assembly GCA_008528875.1 of Aulacorthum solani. Classification (NCBI taxonomy): domain Eukaryota; kingdom Metazoa; phylum Arthropoda; class Insecta; order Hemiptera; family Aphididae; genus Aulacorthum; species Aulacorthum solani. Next base: position 30,010 of record PVMI01043269.1, read on the forward strand.
TTTCTTTCGGTTCAGATTTCGACGGTGGCCGCATGCACAGCAGCCATTAAAAACTACTATACTACGAAAACTAGCGTGACAATTATAACCGCCGTTATTTGAACTTGTGATATTTTATAAAAGATAGAAATCAACGAACTTGATTAATCTGCCGGTCGCAATCCCACCCTGTGTACAGCACCCATCTACCTATCTATACATGCTAACCCAGACACGAGGTCGGTTTGAGGTGCCCGAGGGGAAACACGACGTGTTATATTAAAAAGCTGACCATACAAGATCGATCAATAAATATTGGTCGTGTACTGGTTATATTGAAAACATCTAAACCATTTTGATATAATTTCTTGCTGGTTTTCATTGATCGTGTATGGGTCATCGAAGTACCAGCAATACGATCGAGAAAGAATCACGATCGCGTAAAAGACGTTAATATTATAGTAATTCGGAGCCGAGAAAAACGCATCCCGCAGACGGTGGAACGTGTTTCTTTTTTGATATTAACATACCGCGGTACCGTATCGTACCGATTACGGGTTGTAAATAGAACAATACCTATAATATTTTGTAATTGGGTGGGCGTTCGCGCGTCGGCGTTTCGGATAATCGAACGTATCAGTATATTATATTAACGCCACACTCGTACGCGATGTGAGGCTCGGCAACAGTAATAATGTTATACGGCGGTGACCGCCGACCGGTGCGATGCCCCACTTAACGAGAAAAGCGGTTCCGTCTGCGATGGCCGCCGACGGAGACCTACTTATTTTTTCCTGGACGGTGGATCATTGTTAAGGACGTTGAGGTCATGCGACGTGTAAACACAACTCGCGCTACGGTTGCACTTAGTATAAACATGATATTATTTCGTGTTACACGGCGTCGCGGTTCGCGCTATCTGTGCACGACGAGAACGGTTTTGTTTTTGGAACGGTTTCGATTACAACTAACTATCCGGCCTGCATTCCGCAGGCAAACTCGCATACTCACTCATTATGATAGGTAACTATTATATTATTATGCATTCATCACGATGTTTATCATTATTTTCTATAATATGTGGCCACGTGGGGAAGGGGACTAAGAAAAACACTAGATATGCGATCATGCATGACGTGTGCACTGCTGCTCATAAACCCTAAAATATGCACTTACGTTCAGTGGTGGTAAAATCATATTGTCGTGGGAAGGAGGAGAAGGAGGAGGAAGTGGAGGAGAAAGGATATGGTTGATTTTTAGTTAACATACTCCATTTGATTATCAAAAAATTTAATTTTTGGTTACTGTTTTACATCTATATATCTAAGTTATTATAAATATTGAAAAAAGTTAACGGGGATCTATCACCTCACACCTCCTCCTATTATACATCCATTTTGCAATCATTGCCTATAGTTACATATTTTTTTAATGTTAAATTAAT
>PVMI01043272.1:0-16062 GCA_008528875.1 Aulacorthum solani
ATTGATATATATTTATTTATCATACATATTATGCATTATATTTTACATTTATTAAGACATTTATTTATTATGTTATTATATTTTACATATTATTCATGAAATTTGTCATTTTTTTTTTTTTTGTGATAAATTGCTGTCCACAATCTGGTCCATAGCGTTTTCTAATTGACTGATAGCATTGAAAATTGTATGTAGTGTTAGTGTGTCCCACTGACAGACATCTCGAATTATTGAAGGGACTGGAATACATGTATTTTCTTCTAATTTTAGAGGTTTTCTCAGGGGACTTAGTGTTTTGTTTGATTTAAGGAGTTTTTTAAATTATAGAGTCACTACTGTAATTTATTTTCAATATCGTAGTTGTAATATGAATATGAATATAGAAGCTAAATAATCTGAATATGGAAAGCCCAATAATATTTGATTTTTTTACAGAATTGTACAATTTATAACCATAATTTTAAAAATGGTTATCCTTTCTCATATTTTGAAATGACTCAATGACTCTACTAATAATAATTTCAGTCTTCCTTAATGTAGCCATTTTGGATTGTAGTATTATCCTGAGTAAGTCTATAACCCCTAACAAATCTTTACAAACAATTACTAAAATTTTAAATTGACATTTTGTTATTTAAGATTCTAATTCAATAATAATATAATATAATCAGAATGTAAGATTAGAAAATATTTAACATGGGGACGCATAAGCACCCTACATGTTTGAACTACTTATATACAAATTTAACATGTTACATACAATTTTTTGGTTATAAAAGTTATAAATAACCACAAATTGTTAAAAGAAAAAACACACTCAACAAATATGAACTCAGTTTTTAACAGATAAAAACTTTCATGTCAAAACAATCAAATTGTCCTAAATGACACCAACAGTATATGTATAATTGATACAATTTTATGTATTTTTTTCTCATTAATAAATTTGATTTTACAAACTTATGATAAAACCATAGCACGTTATTTTATACTTTTCCTATACAAGACAAATCTATGAACCATAAATATGATTTTGGAGATAAGTAATCATAACCATTAAGATCATACAAAAAATCGATCAGAAACAAAAAAAGTACGTTTATAGTCCATAAATATATTTTTGTTAAAACCTTTTTTTGGTATTATGAAAATTTTGGACTTATTACCTAATGAACTAACGCACAACAGTGAACATTAAAATTAGAGAATAAAGTATGGAAATAGGACTGGTGGTCAAACAATAAATATGTTAAAATATGTTAGCTTATAAGGTTTATTTATTGAATAGTAACACATTTATAAGTTGTAATTATTCATTATAATCATTATCAAAATTGTATTTATTTGAATTTGAATTTTTATGTTTTTAATTTAAAAAAGTACAAAATATAAATAAATAAAAAAATTATACATATAAAAAAAAATTGACATCGAGTTGTAGGCAATGTGTATATAATATATACTAAGTTTACATTGTTATTTATTAGACCCTGATAGATTTTGAGCCCAAGTTATTATTCACTTTAGCCAAAGAATCTAATTTTTATATATATATTTTTTTATTCATATATTAGTGTACATCGAAGCAGTATGAAATATATGATGAATTTAAACTGAAAAATCTTAGTGGTAGGTGTTTTAGCTGACGTATTGACAGGTTTCCTTGGAGCAAATCTAGAAAAACCAAAAAACCATATTCTTATTATCAAATACAAACAATATTTCAAGCCCATCAAAATTTTTTAACATTAAAAACTACAATATTTGTGAAAAACTTTAACTTAAACATATCTTTTCATTCATACATCTATAGACCATAGTACATGTTAGATATATTTGTAAAAGATAAACACTGAAATAACTTTGAATTTTACTTATTTCCAAATTTTACTTGATTTGAATGGCATTTACCTTGTTGGAATACAATTTTTCATTTAATATACTGAGTATTTTTAATACACTGTATATAATCATTGAGCTTTTATTTTAATAATTCGACATCAACATTGTGACTGTTAGAGTAAATAATAATTATTGTGTAAAATAATAAATTAATAACTTATTTGAACTTTTTCATAAAAAGATTTAAATGTGTGAGGATTCCTAAATGAAATTAATTAATAGTATTTGCATAGATTTGCTTCAAAATATATAACACGAATTTAAGAGCAACTGTGTCAACAGGATTATGATTATTCTTTGTTTAGCATATACATACAACATAGCAAATTACCCCACATTAATTTTAGATTTGTTGCAGTTTATGTTAGAACAAATGCAAAATTGTATTATTTTATACAATAACATGATATTATTGTTTTAAATTACACTAAAAAATCAATTTTGTATGTCATATTATGTTGAATAAATTTTTACTTCATGAAAGTATGTTAATTCATGATATTCATTTTGATGTGTGTTTTTAAAGTTATCTCAAACAATTCCCCACTCCTTTTAAACACTAATATGCATTTATAAGCTTAATAATATAATAGCTTAACTATTCAATACATAACTCTTAATAAGTAAAAAATAAAATAAATAGTATATCAAATGAAGGGAGTGGATAATTAATGTAAAATAAGAATAACTAAATAATAATAAAAAAAAATTATAAATTCGAAAAGAAAATATAATACTTTTATTTTACACTGTGTTCAATTATTTTGGAAATGGAATCAATATTTAGAGTTTACCTTTTATTCCACATTTTGATTTCCATGGCCACCACGTCGTGCAGATGGTTCATAGTCCCCATGCGAGTATTCTAAAAGAAATAATTATGAAATACTTAAAAAAATAATAGAAACTATAAAACGAACCTTCTTCAGCACCAGCACCATAACCTTGATAACCGTGATCAACACGATTGATGTGGCGACGCCTGTATCCAGTGTTTTGGTTATGATTATATCCTAAAGAAATGAACATAATAAAAATTAAAAAATGTAAGGCTGGTACGTATAGTTTGTGTTTACATTGTAAATTGACTATAACAACTTTTTATTGACCTGGAAAAAAATTGTCTGGTATAACAAACAACAAGTATTTACCTATTCGTACCTCGTATAGTAGAAAAACTTGGATAACAAGTTATTTTATAGTGGAGTAGCAAGGTTTATTTAGAATGACTATAATATATACTTCGGTTAAATAAAAATCTGTCAGAGCAATAAAATCGATACTGACATCTGACGATATCGTTCATATCAAATTTATTGTTTCATGCATACATTTAGTTTCAATTATTTGAAATTTTTTCAATCACTTTAATTGAAATTTCATTAATTTAATCAAATACTATTTAAAATGTATACAAAATTTATTAAAAATCAAAACATTTTACCTACATTTTTTTAATGCATTATTTAGAATTTTTATTGCTTTAAACCATTTTTGTTAAGGGAATTGTTTAGGGTTTTATAGGAAATTATTTTTCCAGCCCTAATAATAATACATAAATTATATAAATTTTAAAAATAATTTATTAAAAATTGTTAGTTTTTTAATTAAATTGCTTTTTCCATGCTTTGACGTAGTAGATTGCCCTTGATAACATAAAATTTAACCATTTTTTTTTTTTAGACAGTATGAGAAAATAAACATTGTGTTAATTATGCATTTTGCTGTGCATTTTAATATTACAAAAAATCTTATTAAAATGTTTAGGAACATCATACTATGCGAAAGCTTAATCAGTTGCAACTCAATAAATAGTGTCATTATAAATAATTTCTACTATACACTGTTGACAGAAAATATATTTACTTCCATGGCAGTGACCATTAGCATTGGAAGCATGTCCATACTGAGCTGGAAAATCTGTTAAGAAATGAAATATAATGTAACAATAAATTATTATACTATTATATTAAGCAGTAATGGTGTAAAATTAAATCCTCTACCTCTTTGGCCCCTGAAATTCCCTTGCATTCCTCCCATAGATCTTAAAGTACGAGACACCATTCTATAATTGTTGAAAAATGCTGCTTTTCTTACATAAACCTAATAAATATAATAATAATAATAACTAGTTTCAGCAATCATATATACAATTAAATTACTTGTGCTCCGTTAATCACATGGATATGCGATTTTAATATTTCAGTTACTGCCTTAATGCTATCAAATGTAAGAAAGCAAAAACGTTTTCGTTGGTTTTTAACTTTATCATATGGCATCTCAGCAGCTACCAGCGGTGCATAGCGTTTGAAATAATCTTTGATGTCATCATCGGTTAAGTCAAGAGATAATCCTCCAACAAATAATTTAATTTGTTGTGGTATAGCTTTTTTGGGGTCAACTCTCTTGTAAAGGATTACATGATTAGTACAAGCCAAGGCCTAAAAAAAAAAATTCCACAATAAAAAATAATTTTCAACATTTCTGAATTGCACACATAATTTGAATGGACCTATAAATTAACAGCAGTGTGAGATAATATTATTCTTTGTTATAACTTATTTACCAGAAACTAAAACTAGAATATTACCTACATATATAATTATTTAAATGACATTAAGTATTAAATTTTTGACTATAAATATAAATAAATACATTACCATTTTTATGGTATAATGAAATAGTGTAAAAAATTAATTTTAATTGTTCATACTTTATATAATATCAGTCATTCATTGTTAATTAACTGATATTGGGGAACTTTGTTGATTACTTGATCAGTCATTCAGTTTGACAACAAACAATTGTTAACTTATGATTGTACTTAAAGTCTACATAAAGGCTTTGTGTTTAAGGAAATTGAAATAATTTAACAACCAAACAAATAATTGAACAATGGAAGTATAATTGTAAAGAAGTTGTAAAATAATTATTCACGTTTTTTTTAATTGTTGATAAAAATTGTCAACAAAAGACAAAATTTAACAAGATTATAATTATTTAATATTTTGTCAATAAAATATAATTTTCTAATTATTAATTTCAATGGATTATAGAAGTAAATATTTTTATACAAATGTTAGAAAATATAATCTTATTTCAATGCATACAATTTATTTGATGCATCAGTTTTTAAATCTTTATCACATATCAAATTCACTATTCATCCATATAAGTATATAGTATGAAAAGTAATTGCATTTTGAAGTATATTTTGGTCATGCACAAAATATAAATCAATATTATGCCAACTTACTTAATACTATTCACACATCAATAATAAAATTACTTTTCACATTCTGAACATAGCTTCTTTGAACACAAAGCTCTTTAATAAATTATATTTAATTTATTACCCAAGTATATTATAAAAATTTGTTCTAAAACGTTTGTCAAAATTTAAAAAATTAATTAGTAAAATAAAATTTTGTACTTACATTGTCTAGGCCTTCAATCGTCTTGAACACAATGAAAGCGAATCCTCTGCCTTGACCAGTGACAGCATTTATTTTGACTTTAATTAATTCGATTTCACCAAACTGACCAAAGTGTTCTTTTAAATCATCTACGACAAATAAAAAGTATTCGATTACAATTTTTGAGAACTATCAACAGGTGTTTGTCACAAACTTACTTTCAGTAGTATTTCTATCGAGCCCTCCGACAAATATTTTTCTGCAACAAAATAATGGTATTAATTTTTGAAACATGGTCGGGTGTCAACGAAAACGCAAATGGTTCAAATAATGTAACAAAATCTGAAGGGAGCACATCAAAATGTCGAGACTCAGAAGCACACTTCGAATAATAACTCAATATTGGTAGACACCAAAATTCCGAAGAAGAAACGGAAAAAGGGAAGAACAGACGCCAAGCAAAAACCAATTTTTAAACAAACGCTGCCTTGGAAAAATTATTGAAAATAACCAATATTATCAGACAAACTTGAAACCAGTATCAAAAGAATAGTGTACCTATCCATCGTTTCAGCGTTGGCGGCCCGCACACTTCAAGCGTTTTATTTTGTCTTACCTATCATCGTCTTGGATGTATTCAGTTTGTCCAGAATTATTTGTTGTAGACATTTTCAGACGCTCCTTTTCAAGCTCACGATCGATGGCGTCTATCAACAGTTCTGTGCAGTTTTTTTTCTTTTTATCAGCCATTTCTGGTTTGTGTAATACGTGATACTTCTAAATATTCGTTTAACGCAAACGACAATAAATAATAAATACAAAATTATTATTTAAGTAGAAATGTACGCCTGTAAAAATAAGAACGACGACGGAATTAAAGAAATGAAAGATGACAACGGACTAAGATAATGTTTCAGGATGTATGGATGCATGAGTCGAGAAAGCGTCTCGTAATCAAAACTGGCAGCTGGAATATGCGCAGCAGTAGCCGCGCGCCGGCGCACAACTGCCAACCACTACTGATGGTCAGCAACACGTCGTTGCCACATCACACCATATTATAACGTCCTTGCTGAAAGTACTTGGCGGCAATTGATTGCTATCTCGAGTAAATCAAAACTATAACTTAAGACATAACTGGGTCTAAGAAACGTTAGTATTTCATTGTGTATTTACTAGACATAGTTATAATAATAACAACATTAGAAAAAAGGCACAGTCACGTCATGAATTGTAACATGCATGGGCGTGGTAACTATGGTTTTAACTGAGAACCATATTGGTTTAAAAGTTGAGGTGTTTCGTACTTTCATGTGTTATGTTCTTATACAAAAGTTTTGATCCATCGAATCTTTATTTTGATAAGTACCATATTATGTATTAAATGGTAACATCGAATGATTCTGACCTAAAATACAAACCCAACCGTGAGGCAGTGCCAATAATAGTAAACTTTATCCTATTATGAGTATTAATTGATCATAAAACTATTTAATATTATGAACTATTCTGTATGACTCTATAAGGTAATGGGTACCCTATGCTACCTATGACCAAAATGTGTGGGGCAACCTGATTAGAGCAGCCGTTGTTTTTGCCGCAGGTGTCCCCGCTCACGGACGATCGCTGATAATGGTTATTACCACGGCGATGTACTGGCAAATTACCGTGGGAAGTGTAGATAAATGGATATTGAACGAAAAAAAGGGTGTAGGAATTTAAGGCAAATATTCATTTCGACACTAAAATTGTATAAATAAGCTAGTAAGTAATATTTTAACAAAATAATCATAAAACAGGAAAAGTGCTTATCATAGTACGGTTAGTGGTGATAATAAATCAATAACGCACTAAATACCTAACTCGATGGTCAAGTGAAAAATACACGAGAGTTAATAAAAAATTGAATAATACTGGCAAATATTTTATTTGAATGTATAATATTATATCAGGTAGGTACCTATTACATAAAGAAATATATTTCTAGTATTTTTGATAAACATTTAAATTGTAATGATCATAACGATGTGTGTTTTTTTTTTGTGGCATGATTTGATTTTCAACTTAAATATTTTTTCCAGTGGGATTGCGAATATAGATGGTAAATTTGAGAAGTAAAAATTTCCAATAGTTTTCAAAAGCACCTGGAATAACGAAAAACATTTCGAAGAAAACAGAAATTGTTATCTGCAATGTCGGTTTTTGACAAAATTGACCATGGTTTTTGATGTAAGTACCTAACACTAAAAAAATGTAACATTCTCTTTTAACGCTTATATTATCATTTTCTATACACCATCAAATTACCAAAATATTTTGCCTTATGTTATCTATTTGTAAGCTAAGCAAATACAATTTTCGAATTTTATTATAAATAATGTAGATAATTACATATTTACTCTATCAGAAAACTTCAAAATATAATACAAGGTTCGTTATAACTAAATTAGTATCTACCATTCACCTATCTTTAATGATATAAAATAATATAATTTTTGTTTCGACGTGGACCACTCTCCCTCCTACATGACTGTTTGAACATTTGAAGGTTACTTAATAGAACATTAGATGTTCACTAGATTTCTCATGGAACGGTTTTCTTATATTGTTGTAACTTGTAATAATTCAAAAATAAAGAAATACTTAAGACTTACACCAAATGTTTATTTTATCATTTTCTACGCCCAATAAAATGTTCAAAACATTTTGACTAGGTTTTAACTATTAATAGACATTTTAAATTCAATTTTTTTTTTACTTTTTATTCTATAAAGGTCAATAAAATTGTATTCGTTGTGTAAAAAAGCTTGAACATTTAATACAAAGCCTACAAAGTTGAAAAATATCAAAAATACAATGGCAAAATTTTTTTTATAAGCATTCAAAGTTCAAATTAAAAATCTACAAATTATTTTGTAATTAAAAATGTATACATTTTTTTATTTTTATAGGTAATGATTGACGGTACTTTCCTGGTATACGAAACTACATTGTTTTTTGACAACATCACAATCCTGTTATCTAAGACTACCAAAATGGTACTTTCCCGTTATACCAGACTACGGCTATTATTGTGACTGCCACTCAAGACTATCTCCGTTATCGCGATTACCATAATATAGCTGAACGATATCCATAAGCTGCAATCTAGCGTAGTATAATATTATTATTATATTTATTATATTTAATCTTTCACAATATTCCATGATTATATTATATATCCATCTCTTAATTTTTGTAATTGGTGTTTTCCTTTCCTTTATATAACCTTTTTACAAAAGTAAACTGTTCTGCAGTAATTTCGCTCTAGTCGTCTAGTCTGTAGCGTTAATTATGTTTGTTGTATTTTTCTAATTCATTTTAATTAATTTTTAATAATTTTTTTATGAATTGATTATTTATAGGATATGGATATGTGGTCTCTACCTGAAAGTGAAGAGGATGCAGTAAAGCTGCTTCAAAAACACGATATTTTACACAAGCAAAGACAATGCAAGAATGGTCATGACCCAAATGAATGATTTCTATGTATTTAAATGTTTTCTTTATTTCATTTTTTTGTATATAATTCAAATTTGGTCATCCCCGCAATACATATTATTAAATAAAAATAAGGTAGTCTCGTATAACAGGAAAGTACCATTTTGGTAGCCTTAGATAACAGGATTGTATGTTTCATAAAATAAGCGGGGTAGTCGTGATAACGGAGGTAGTCTTGGATAGTAGTCGTGACAACAGCCATAGTCTCGTATAACAGGAAAGTACCTGATTGACAATTTAAAACAAGGTTCCGTGTAAGCAAACAATTTAAAAAATATGTAAACACAGTTCTGTTTATAGTTATTTTAAATTCAAATTTAGACGAAATTTTAGTTATTCTGCTGCAATTTAAAAATATTATTCGTGGGTGTTTGAAACTTTTAGAGTAAGTTATTATATGTTATACGCACAATGACATTTTGAAATGTAATTTGATCGTCAAAAAAAATGAATTTAAACTATCTACGATTGAACCTAATAAAGCAATGCCTAACAAGAAAATAAATTACATTGATCACAATAATGTCATAAAATATACCTACTTAGTAATATTATAGACTTACCGTCTTCGCTCAGAATCGTTTTTCGTGTACAATTATGTAATACTAATGAATTCAAATTCAACACATCCATTACAATGACATATTTAGACACCATTTAATGTACACTATAGCATTACATACTAACTAGATTTCTTTAATTGTAACTATATTTTATTTATTATAGATATGAAAGAAAGTAGGTAATCTTTCAGATTAGAGTACAGCTATTATACTTCGTATTGAGTAAAAGTCACTATAATAGATGAGTTATTTATACCATCTGGTACCTACTCATACAATAAATATGGTATTATAAGGCCAGTACAATATATATAGTATATACCTTGACATTGACATATAAGATTAAAAGTTGAAACATTAATATATATATATATTATATGTATAATAATTATTTATTTATTATATAATATAGGTATATGCAACAATCTAAGAAAAAATTGTTTTAATCTATCCCATTAATAATGTAAATTAAATTACTAATATTAATATAAAAAGGTGGTAAGTGGGTGACGCTTTGCTGTACAGTAGGTTACAGGTGGGTCACTGTAGTGGATGGTGTTAAATTTGAATTTAATAATGTAATATCATTATTAACAAAAAACGAGGGGACGGAGAATACTTTACAGTATAATTTCCAGTACTCAAGTATAATATTTTTAAATGATATTTATTTAATTAAAATCGTTATTCTTGGTTATGTAATACGTAGTTTCGTCTAAATTTCAACTTAAAAACTATAGGAAAAACTTTATTTATATATTTTGAGATTTTCTGATTACAGAATTAACTACTTAGAGGGAACCTTGTTTTAAATTTTCAATCCTTAGTTCTAAAAGTTGAATGTTTTATAAATATTATGATAATGTGTTAACACAGAATCGGTTTAACAATAACAGTATATCATAAGTTTAGCATTGCGAGTTTAGGTTTGATTTTAGGTTTCAGTTTATGTACCACAGTTGTATAAATTTGTATTAGCAACTTTCATAGACAATAGAAAAAGTTTTTAATTTTCTGTCCACTTTTTATGTTAGTGTCTTGTTATACAAATATAAGTATTGAAGCATATTGTGAATGTTATAATATCGAAATCGAATATAAGTGACAGTAAAAAAAATGTATGCAGTACTCAGTAATGTTACGAACAGATAACAAAAAAATCATCTGGATAAAGTTAAAAATAACAACACTAAATTTGATCTAAAATACAGATAAAAGTTAAACAAATTAAATTCATCTAACAGAAAGGACACGATAAAAATATTTTAGCTGGGTAAATGACAGATTATTATAGAAATTAAAATTAAAATAATTAATTAGCATGTTTTATGTATATTTATATCCGAATACAAAATATTGATTACTAATAACTAATAAGTAATAAGTACAAAAATAGGTATAGATATATAGTCTTTTCAGAATAACGTCATATACTTTATCTTGGGATGTTATTTTACATACAAGTTGTGTCTGAGACAATGAAAATAAAAATGAAACATTTTCAAACAGATCTAGATAATTTTCACAAAAAACCTAGCTGGATGAAACCCCTGTGTGATGAGCACACCTTTAAAATGAACATTTAAAAAAATGACCTCAAGGTGAACAGTAATCTCATATATAGGATATAGTATGTATCTACCTACTAATTAAATATCAGAACGTCAGATTGAGGTAAAATATGTAAGCTGGGCTCACAATTACCTTTTTATTGTACCTAAGCTCAAACCGAAATTTCAGGTGATGAAATAAGTAGATTGTAAGCTCAGCCAGATAATTTTCAACGATAAAATAAAGTGAGCATGACATAATTGAATTTGAAAATAATAAATAACATAGATACGTGTACTATACACAATTATGTAGGTACATTAATTCTGTTACAACGAATTTGCATACTTTTTAATAATAAGTATAAAAATTAAAATAAAACGAAATAATTTTTGGAGGATAATGAGAATCACTTCCTCGTTGTGAACTTTAGTTAATGGTAAATGACTATCAAATGTATAATTTAATAATTATTAATATATGAGAAGATCTAGACATATTATTTTTATTCGGGCCGAGTTCTTTACATGAAAAAACCAGGTCGAGTTTACTGGTATAGTCCTTTTTGTACATTGTAATTATTCAGGCTGAGTTAACAATCGTCCAGTACCCACAGAACTATAAGTGTGATATACTTCTCTGTAGATCGTCTACACTTACAAACACACTCACACAAACATTGTATTTTTGTATAAAAATCGTCTGCTTACGGTTAGGTCGCCTTGGATAAAAGTCTTCGAAACATGTTTCGAAAAGAAAGAAAAACACTATAATATAGAATACAATACGATACCGTTGACACAGATAACACACCCAGGATCAGGCAGAGTCAATACCTACTTGACGTTTTTATTATCTTTATTTTGAACCCTGAAACCATTAATCATCAAGAAAAGAGATGGGTCGGTCGACTTTGGTTTACGAACATAACATTATTGTTATGATAGAACGACGGCACCGTATTATTTCTTCTTCTTGGAAATGGCTAGTGCCCCAAAAAAAAAATTCCTTTCGAAAATACTCGTCGTACTTACGTAGTTCGAATTCAATGAAAAGTACCTAACCTTCTGAGAACCGAAATACAAAATATAAACACAAAAAAAAATATTTAAAATGTACTGTATATATTTTAAATGTCAAAATCTCAAAACGACACTAGGAATACTATTACTAAATTAAAAATCGAAATAAAGAAAACCTGGTTTGGCTACGACTTACTCCACCAGCGAGATGTACAGTTGGTTTGTTGTAGCATAATAATACAAAAATTTGCTTTGTTATAGAAGAGATTGCCGAAGCGTCATATACAATATATGAATCAAATAATATATAAAATTACGGATAAAGTACAATTGAGAGCGGTCCTTATAATATTGTAGAAGGAAAAATAATGACATTTTCCGTTCCTTATGAGTTTAAATTTATACAGATATATAAATAATTGAAATTAAAGTAAATATTTTCTTAGCGTGTGTATTATTATTAAGTGATCGTTATCGAGAAAACAAGTTAATCGTTAAAACAATTTACACTTGGTTTTCGAGTCCTTAGTGTCTTCGAAAGGTTGGGTGGCATTAGGTAGGTGTAGCTTGAACATAGAACAATAAAATAATTTATAATACGGGTCGAAACTTGGGAGTATACTATTCCTGATTATATTATTCTAGTTTTATGATAACCGAATATGGTAATATGCTAAATTAGGGAAAACAATATTATATGTAAACTGCAAAGGTACCAAAAGTGAACATAAATTAATTTTACCTATTTTCTGTTCCATTGTGGACTAAAAAAGGAACCCGTTTATTTCCTAAGGAATGAAACTTTTTTTTTTAAGAACGAGAACAGAACAAATTTCTTTCTTAATTAATAATTAATGATTTTTTCCCGGATGAAGTCAAGTTATACAGCTATAAAAAAAAAATTCCCATATACCTAAGCAATGGTACATTGTATACAATCTTCCGTAGGTTAGATTAGGTAACAACGATAAACTTGGTATCACTTTGGAACTTAAGAGTTAGAAATTATTAATTTACGTACCGCTCATCTTGCTGTGTTCGCAATTTTCCCACCTGATAATATTGTATTGCTCGCATAATCACAACCTCCCATGACGCTTCGCCACTGTTATTTACACGTTAAAACATTTATAATGAACATTGGACAACATAGTGTAGTAATTATCGTCGATTCTGATTTCTGATAATACCTCTACGTTTTTATTTTCAATTATTCAATCTGGATTCATACAAAAATGGATGTTTATCTGTTTGTTTGCTGATGACTCATAAACAATGTCATTCGTAATTATTCTATCTAAAAATTATGACTCATTAATGATATCGCAGTTTGATTAAAAATACACAGAAAATCTTACCAGTATCTATATGAGTCATGAATTTCACTGATAAATAACTATATACCTATATGTGTTTAATGAATAATGATATTATTTTATAAATTATTAAATCAGGATAAGTGTCTTAATATACTCATTGCTGTACGAGATGTTCTATGAATTGCTTTTTTGTAAATAATTATAATAATTGACAATTGTATATTAGTATATTACTATGTATATTATATTTAGAGACTTAAAATTTTAAAAACAATTAAGAGTTATCAATTTGAAAACATAAAGTTTTTTATGGTTTTTCATTTAATTATTAAAAGTTATTGGTTAATACTATACAAAAAATAATAATCTACGGTCTAAATAAAGTTCTTTCCTATGCGCTTTGGAATTTTGATAAATCTACTAAAGACAAAGCGGGAATATAGTTATCCCGCCCGAATCAGTTTTTGCTATTTTTTAATTTTTGAAGAAAATAAATAGTGATTTTGATATAAACACGAAAATGTGAAAAATTAGTAAGTTTGAAGTCAATTTCCGAAGATCAACTTATAGATACACTTTAATGTGTATGAGAAAAATGTGTAAAATTATGTAACTTGAAATCAACAATTTTAAAAAAAATGCTTGCCTACGTAATACAAGAAAAAATTCATTTAAATTTATTCTAATTTTGTAAATTATGATGAATCAAATATAAAAAAAGGTAGACAAGGGGGTACAGATCTGCTGTAAGTACAGTAGATTTAGGGGTCATCATTATAATGACTGTGTTAGATTTTAATTCAATGATAAATGATTTTAAGTGGAGACGGTGTGTGAGTCATAATACACCGTCATAAATAATCAAATTTAATATTTAAGTGGTCGTGTCTTAAGGAAATTAATATAGACGATTCGACAGGTGTTTGGAGAGTAAGCTAATAAAGTGTACATGAGTTATAGTCTTTAAATCGGTATTCTGAATCGATAATCGCTATCGTTATCGCCCCGATAACGTGGTTTCATGTTAATTATGGATATCGCGGTCGTTTACCGATCGGTTGTGTATTATCGACAACCAACAAAACACATAAAGTGTGAGGCAGGACTGATCGTTTTCAGTCAATATTTCCCCGGAAACAAAGCCGTCGACCCCAAACAATGTAAATAATTAACATATCATGCGGGCATAAAATTTATTGTTGTCAATAATAGTCAGTGGCGGATCGTTGGTGGATTGAAGGTGGGGCATAAATATTTCCCTCATTTCTTCCCCACCCCCCGAAAATTGATAATGAATACGTGCTTGCAATTCTTAACTTACCACCAATATCTTGTTGATTTTTTAAATAAATAAAAAAAAATGACAAAATTATTATCATGTTATCAAAATATAAATTCGAAGATGGTCGATGATAGCAATACAAAGACGATGAGACCGACAAAATAACATAAATCGTAATAAAAATAGAATCCGTATAATTCGTGAAGAAAAATGGAGGAAATCTGGTAGGTACTGTTGATTGGGCTATAGGGGCACATAGAATTTGTGCTCACCGCCCTATGCCCTTAAAAAGAAGTACCCATTGTCCGGATCGCCCGTATTTGATAACATTTTTAATTAATATATGCCAACTATATTATGATAGAAAAACACCTACTCAATTTTAATTTAATATACATTTTTCTTTTTTTTTTCAGTTTTGTACATGAGGCACATGCCCGTGTGCCTTTTAGCATGAGCCTCCACTGATAGTAGATAATTTTAAAAGTTTACTATTTTTCATTATATTATATACCTGTATATTTTTATTTATGTACTCAATCGTTCCATTATTTGCAATTTGTTCAGAATATAACCAGTAGCATTATTCCGCATTATTCATTATACTGATTTCTCACTACTTATTGTACTTTTAGAATTTTTTTCTTCGAAATGACACATTTTAACAATTAACACGAACACAGAAATACACATGTGTATAAAATATTATGTACTCTGAAAAAAGATAAACAGAATGAAACAGAATGAAACACTAATACTCGAGTATCCAGTACCGATGTAGGTACCTATTGCGATTTATACATAATATGTGTGGTGTAACAATTTTTTTAAATATATACATGTACATATTTTAACATATAATGTTACGCTGTCGAGCTCTTACTAGTAGGTAGTTGGCCCGAGTGCCCGACAACTCGCTACGTACGACGGTTGACTTGTTACAAACTTATAGAAATTAATGGCGTATGAAAGAATAATATAATATTATACACAAATTGTTGTTATTCGAGATTGTATTGAAAATTGTAAATAATAACAGCTATGTTGATGATATAAATATTGATGAGGACTTCTCCTCCATCAATTAATACACACTTGTATCTATTAAGAAAGCGCAACACCGGCATGTGTTTCCGTTTTACGAACTCGAGACATAACAAATTTACACTCAGCAGTTCAAGTTTTATTCCGTTACTTTAAATATTATAGTGATTCGACCTATTATAAAACTTGATGGTAAGAACATTATCTAGGTTTTGTTAGAAGTTTTTTTTTTGATAATTTAGTTTTTAAGTGAGTTATGAGCGTTTTAAATTTATATTTATCATACAGGCATAACTCACTTAAAAACTGAATCATCAAAAAAAAACTTCCAACAAAACACAGATAATATTCTTACTATCAAGTTTCATAATAGATCGAATCACTCAAATATTTAAGGTAACGGAATAAAACTTGAACTGCTGA
>PVMI01043337.1:4259-19942 GCA_008528875.1 Aulacorthum solani
GAATGTACAAAAAACAAATCGAATTCTTGGGGTGAAAAATATGATGATTGTTTTATTGTAAATATCCTATATTTATGTTGGGGTAGAAATGTATTTGCTGAAATGAAGAATACGTTTTTTTTATTATTATTATTATAACAGCCCATCATTCCAAAATGCTACTTATAAGCTACGCGACAGGTATCATTTTTATTTTGTACTATGCTAGATATATTGTATTTAAACAAAATGTCAAAATACAATGATATTTGTAATTTCTATACTTTGAACCTTACACAAAGCTGTTTAAAAACAGATAAAAATATTAAGTCCAATTGGCAATCACACGATTACATGATTACATGAATAGATT
Source organism: Aulacorthum solani (assembly GCA_008528875.1). Lineage (NCBI taxonomy): Eukaryota > Metazoa > Arthropoda > Insecta > Hemiptera > Aphididae > Aulacorthum > Aulacorthum solani. The sequence continues at coordinate 4,612 of PVMI01043337.1, forward strand.
AAGGGCCCTACAATGTTAATATAAACGTTCGTTTATCACTTACAATAACGCTGAACCAAGCGCCAATAATGAATCCCAAACTTTGAGAAATAAGAACCATCAACCAACAAATGAATGTAAAGCTGACAAATCTATTCCACTCCAATGGTTGTCCTGTCATCAAATAAATGATCACGGAAAATATCAAACAGCCAAGTGTCTAAAACAGAATTATAATAATAGTATTGCTTACAGTATAAAACAATTAACAATTATAATTTCCTTACGGTAATTGGAATATCAAGTATGTTCGTAGCGATATAGTATGATTTTAATGAATACCATCTATTGAAATGTTCTTTTGTCAATATAGAGATTTCAGCAGGAACTTATGAAACATGGTTAAATTTAAAAAAATAGATCATCCTTTTAATATTCATATAACATGTATTCAAAACTTACAATTAATGATATTTAACATCAATGTTGATCCAACGTGATGCATAAGAAGGGAAAAAAGTAAATTATAGTTATCAAAAATTTTGCTGCCGTCGTCGCCAATTTGTAAAAATAGTGTACCTAATAATACACTTACTATTATATTTACACCTATTCGTAGATAAGTCAAATCCTAAAGAAAATAAATAATTCAATTATTCGTAATACATTTAAATAATTTATACTTACTACTTACGTTTATAAAAACAATTTTAAATTAATTAATTTAGGTATATAAGAAAACTATATTAACAGTAAACCAAAAAATAATACAATATAAAAGATATTTATACAAAATATTTAAATTTCAATCGTATTCGACTTAATAAGTCAAGATTTTTTTAACGTGATAAAAAATTATTTGTTTATTATTAGACTATTAGTTTATAGCTAATAAATTAAAAATAATAATAATAGTTTGTCCTGTTTGTGCAATATTAATTTAATTTTTAGTAATACATTGTTAGTAAATGAAGTCTTAACATACCGGATCTCTTTTGCATTTTAAAACTCCTCGATATAACAAACATTTCAATTGGTTATAAGCTGAAGTTTCATGAACGACGTCCACCTCTTTTGATATTTTTTGAGGTCCACCTGTTTAATAAAAATTATTTTAATATTAAATATTTAACAAATGGTTATATTTTATGATAAAGTAGATCATGTTGACATTGTTGAAATTGTATTTGATTGGAAAAATTATAAATTAAAGACTTAGGTTGGTGATTCGTTGTATTTAATTCTTTACTATTTTTTTTTTTATATTAGACTAGGTATTATAGGTTGGATTATTTCGGAGTTACAAGAAAATAGTATTCAATACCCGAAGGTGTGTCATTGATGGCTATGAAATCAGAATATCCTGTCCATGCCAAACACTTCCCATTTTCAATTTCTTTTGCCATTTTTTCAATCTTGTCGTTTCCATGATCGCCACAAGCCAATTCAATCACTAGATTATACAGTTTATTTAGATAAATATGGTAAAGGTTACATATGGTATTCTATTATTTTACCAAAATCAGCTGGATTGTGATACATGGGACAGGGCAGTTCCAGTTTTGTGAGATATGGTATCACATTTCCAGTAGATCCTTGGTACAAACATGTGCCTTGAGATAGAATATATACTTGGTCAAACATCTGGAATAGTGATGCACTAGGTTGATGAATTGTGCATATTATGGTTCTTCCCTGGTGAGCTAATAATCGTAGGAGTGATATACATTGAGAACATGAAGAACTGTCTAAGCCTCTGTTTTAATAAAAATTAATAATAATCAATCGTGATAGCAATATACAAATTTTTATTCTTACGTTGTTGGTTCGTCTAGGAACATGACCATTGGATTATTTATTAGTTCCAAAGCTATTGAAAGCCTTTTCTTTTGACCACCGGATAATCTCGCGGTTCTAGTGGCCTTACATTTGTCAAGACCCAGTGTAGACAATATTTCGTCCACCTATATCAAATAAAACTATACTCATCATTTTGTAAATGTTTGTATTTGAAATCTTAAAAATGTCTTACCACAGCATCTTTATATTTTTGAGTCTTGTCCATAGAGAGCTTGAGATTCGCAGCAACCTGCATGTTTTCATTTACTGTTAACAACGGTTGCAAACGATCATCTTGTTGGATATAGCAAGATAATCTTCGAAAACTATCCAAACGCCTTTCTTCGCCATTTACAGTAACGTTTCCTCGGACACCCTTTAAACTTAGAACAAAAACATAAATTTAAACTTGATTTTCTTTTTATTGGTCGTTAAGTTGCATACTTATATCCCGATATAACGTCCAAAAGTGAAGATTTACCAGCTCCCGACGGTCCCATAATAGCAACCAATTGACTTGGAGCAAAAATACCATTAATGTTCTTGAGAACATCTTTGGTTCCTATAGTTATACAAAAAAAAAATATAAAAATTATTTGCTCTGCAAAGATTTATAATAAAATAAATTATTATTATTAAAATTATTTACTGTATTGTCAATACCAACATAATAATAATAATATAAAATTTTAAATTTTAAATTTGCACACATTATGTTGGTTTTTATAATTTCGAACTCAGTTTACTTATTTTATGAATAAAATCAAAGGATAATATAATTTAAGCCTAACTCTTAATCTTACAATTTCAATAATACATTATATAAACGAAAATTCTATAATAGGAGTTTTAATTAATATATAATTAACTAATAATACTTAATCGTCAGGCTTCTGGTACCTAATTTTATATTCAGTTAAAAATAATTCAAAAACATAATACTTTATAGGTAGGCAACCATACGAATTATGTTATTATTTATTTGTGTAAAAAAAATTAATATTACAATGTATAATATAGTCTATAATATATACGTTTATATAAATTTTCATAAACTGTCCACCATATAGTAATTGTATTGGATTCTACTATTTAATTAATTAAATTGACTTCGCTAAGTATACGTCATTATTTGTGCGAAAAAAAATTACACTTAAAAAGTTAAACTAAATTAAATTATGATCAAAACAAGTATCAACATTTAAAGCAGTCTCACCTTTTCCAAATCCAAGTGAGACAGTATAATATAGATTTTTAAATCTCAGCTCGACTTGATCTTGCTTTCTGTCTTTGATGAACAGCCCCTTTGGCTCACATAGCCCGTTTGAATCATCCTTCGACTCCATAGACACACAACTAAAACATATAGGTACACGAAAATAATGTCATGATACACTTGAATTCGCTAAAAAAATAACTAAAAAAAAAAAAAATCATACAGACATTGTTTTAGTTTTTTAAAGTTCTTTAATCGTTTTAAAATGTGTTGATAACCACGAACCTAAGGTCGTCAAGGTATAAACATGCACAATGAACGGATATGTACTAATGTACAGGTTGGGATCTCGTATACGACGTCCCCCACTTGGCGGTAACAGCTGTTGGCGCGATAAAAGGGTTTGAGATTCCTTTGAAATAACCTGGGCATGGACAATGAAATGCTTATCGCGGGCCTGTATAAGGACACAAAATGCGGTGGGTTTTTGTTTAACCGTTTTTTTTTAGTGTACAGAGTGTTTAAAATAAACATAGCAAATACGATTTGTAATATTTATGTTTCAACAGTAAATGCACCCGATTTTGATGCAACTGCTTATTTACATACCTAATTATATTTTTAAAATATTTGTTTTATTTGAACACTAGTTTCAAAATGAAATTATAAATTACGCAACTCAAAACCTTTTACTATATGCTTATTTTTCATAAAACTAACTATAGGTTACTAAAAAATGTATGTAAATTTAATTTTTACCGAATAAAACTAAATAAACAAGTTTAATTATACTCTATTATATACGTCATACGAATGATAAATGGTAATATATTAGTATAATATAATATTATTTTAATATATAATTTACGTTTATAGAATGTATGTAAAATATAATCTTCTACAATATAATTAAATTTAATGTTTTTCGACTAAAACTAAACCACAGAAATATGGGATATTTCAAAAAAATCTCTTTTGCACATATCATTTCAAATACTCTATTGAAAAAATAAAACAAGCAATAACTAGTAACTACCTACCTATCATAAAATACTTATCGTTGGACGATAACCACGCACTTTCATGTGGGTCGTAATCACTAATACAATATTGAGCAATATTTCAGATGTAACTTAATTTACCTGGATTAGATAACAAAGATCTTTCATTACTACATCATCAAGCTTAATTTCAATTAAAAAAAAACTTTTATATTTTAATTGAATAATTTAATTATTGTGATAGTACATTTTTAAAAAGATGGAACAAGTAGGTACCAAACTTCTCTGCTGTATATTGGGAGTTGAGTGTACCTCGTAATTGAATATAAGTCACTGTAATGGATGTGTTAATACTGAATTCAAAGATAAATCATTACGTTCGAAAAAACGATTCTAAGCGGAGATGGTCTGTCAGCCCATTATCACATAAATTTTGTATTAATTATTATAGAAACTCATTTTATTATTTAAATTTTTAAGTAATAAATTATAAACTATAAATAGTCAATCGCATAAATTACATAAACTAAAGTAAATGTTATGAAAATTGAATAGTCTAAATAAAATTGAATCAACAATGAAAATTCCAAATAACATAATACTTGTATTAAATTGTCAAGCCTTTTTACCAAGCATAAACATTTTTATCAATATTTATGGAAAAAAACTAAAAAAAAATAGAAGACATAAAATGTTTATAAATAGCTCAAAAAACATCAAAATATTTTGAAAATCAAAAATGTCAATACAAACATTTAGTGAAAATTCCAAGTACCTATCTATAGAGGTTATCGATTTTGTGTTAGGTACACCGGCAAGACAAAATCAATTTCCAAAAATTGGTTTTGCGTAAAAATATACGAGTTTTTTTTTTGTTTTTTCTGAATTATTTTGAAAAATCCTGGAACTGGCATGGGCTATGAGTCATGACATTTAGAAACTTATAACCTCTACATTTACAAGTATTATTTTACAGCTTTTTTAAAATAACTTTGTTGCGGCATTGATTTGTTATGATTTAAAATATTAGCTATGCATCAGTTAATAATGTTCGCAGATGTCTTGAGACTTGAGTATCATTTTTATCATTTTTTTTAACAATACCAATGCAGCCAATTAGCTAGCGTGCGTCGTCGTTTATTTTTGACGCATCGTCCACTGTTGCCGATACAATAAAGATAAAATATATATAATAATCTAATACTAAAGTTTACAAATTTACTGTATTAATTGAGAAAAAAATTAGCTGTTCGTGAACCTTTTCAAATTCTCTTTTGGTCCAAGAATGATCAAACATTTTAAAAAATAGAATGAAAATTGAAAAACACGAGTTAACATTTTTTGATCCCAAACTAGATACTTACCTACATGTTAGTAATAAAATACAAGATAACACTGCCAGAAAAAAACTGCAATATTACCCGGTAAATCATTAATATGAACTAATTATTTGTTTAGTTTATCTTACTTAGAACCCACAAAACCCAAAATGCCAAATCTTTTGAATATTAATTATATTACAATTCCAAATTGTCCACATTAACAGTAACATATTTGGTAGGTACTATATTATACACTATAAAATAAAGTACATGAGAAAATAATATACACTTTTATTTATTACTATTTAAAAAAATAAAAAAATACTTCCAAAGTTTCAACTCAAAACCAAATTATAAACAATATATTTAATATTAGACACAACAAATTAAAAAAGTTCTAAAAATTATTCGTTTTAAGATGAATTACTATCACGTAATGTATCATTTCAAAGGAAGTCAAATAATAAATTTTACAAGGTTTGGTAAATAAAATAAAAACAATCAATTTAAATAGTAACAATAATTGAAAATTGATCTGTAAAATAAAAACCTACTCGAAAACAGTTGCTAGAGTTCTCACCTTTGAAATAATGTATTAAAAAAATTACGTTATAGGTAGGTATTAACCATAAATTTAATATAGTATTGTATGACGTAGTTAGTTATTATCTGAAAAAATAACTAAATTAAAATGTCATAACTACCTACTTAGTTAATAAATAATATTATAGTATCTATTAACTATGACGTGTTTACGTACATACTCGGTTAATTTGCACTTGGAAATAATAGTATAATTTATTATGCCATTTATTATTTAAACTTAAATATTCTAACCTAAATTTATTATTAACAAATAAAGTCCATCATAATAATATTAATACCGTATGTACGCATAATTTAAGCAATTAATATATTGTAGGTGCCTAATTTTTATAATCCAATTTTTATTTAGCTCTTTACAATTATATAATATTTTTAGAATATTAATAAATTATGGCTCTAAGTTATTTCAGTTGATTGTTTCTCTCAAATGTCATGAGCTAAGACATTACACAGTAGGTATCGGACTAAGATTTACTAGGGACATGTTTTTATTAATATTTTTAATAGTAAACTTGCTTAATATTTTATTTATATTTTAACTTATACTAAACAAAATGATTTTTTATGTTAATTAAACTAGAATAAACGTACTTTATGTAATGTACTTTATGCATGTTTGATTAACTTGACTCAAACAAATTGTTTAGCCATGTAGGTATAACATAGTAATTAGTATTACCCATCACTGCATGTAATACTGTGTCCCTACTATATTTAAATTCTTAATCAGTTATGTTAGATATTATATTATGTACAAATATTAAATAGCTATTATATTTACTGAAAACCAATATTACAAAGTACCTACCTAGTACCTACTTTGGTGTACAATATTATAGTTAGTACTAAGTTATGAAGTATAAAAAAAATGAGTATCCGAATCTCGAGTTAATTCATTTACAGTCAAAGAAAATTCTACAAACAATACTTCACCCAAGCAATATACATTTATTTTTTATTGTTCGAATCTCGATTAAGGTACTGGCAAAATTCTCATCATTCATCGACTACGTTCACAAACATTCCAAATCAAGGAAAATATCAATTATGGTACTTTGTTTAATGGTTTACACAGATAGCAGGTACCTATATAAAATATAATCATGCAACAAAGGTTTTTACTTTTATATAAATTACATAATTACTGTACAATTTATATCTACAACATAACAATGCAGTCCAAATATACGAATTTTATATGTAAATATTTGTAGATGGTACAATGACTAACGAGTAAAACATAAGTGTTTATTTTTTTTCACTTTATAATAGGTTATATATTACTCACATTAACGATTATAAATAAAGTTTATTTTTATATATATTAAACATGGGTCAATGTGTTTTAAGTGAATTTAAATTGCACATAAAGCATACAAATGAAATCTATAATACGCGTCAATGTTATTTAATAAATCTCAAGATAATAAGTTTTTACTGTATTATTTTCACTTCTCTTGGAGATAACTGTAAACATTAAATTAGTATTTACAAAACAAAAGAATTTTTATATTGTAGTTTCAATCAAGCTTCGATTATTTGATGATATGTATTGAATTGTTTAACTCTCTCTAATGTCTATACTTACTAGTCCTACTAAACATTTTTAAATTTCCATAGAGTTAGAGTTTACTATCATACTTTATAATCAATATCCTCAAAATATTTTTTTTGTGTAATTTATTGCTATTTTATAGCTATTTATTTTAGTTTCCATGTATTATTTTTATTTATTATTATTTGACATAAACAATCTAGCACATAATAATTTAGCACAATAAGTATATATGATAAGAGTAAAAAATAACGTGAAAGATGTGATTCAGGCATTCAGCAGCCACCCACTAGTGACTATTAGTTGACTATTGATTAATACGTTTTTCCACTACATATAGAAAAGTTAGACATTGCAGTTTTGTAAAAGGTCAAGGCACCACTTCCCCACCACTTAATTCGCGGTTAGGATTTCCTGGGAGAGTAAGGATGGAGAGATCTTTTATGAGATGGTTAGGATGGGTTTGAAGTTGTTCATGGAAACGCGTGGTTAATAATTTGGTGTTTTAGGTGGAGCACTTATTTCTAATTAACAATCCATGTAATATAAAACAAAAATATATCAAGTGGTGAATATATACAAGTATATATTATATCTACTAATTTTTTGTAGAATATAAAAAGTATGTATGTAGTTAGAATATTATTCTTTCTTTCAATCATTAATAATAATACAATTTCATAAAAAGCAATATTGGTCATATCATTATAAGAACACATAATAATATATTATAATATGTTATTAAGTATTAGTTTTGTGTGTAAATATTGTGCTTTGGGTAGAATTACTCAGAAATTACAACATTTTCTGTATGGCTGAATCACTTTTATCGATGGGAAACTATAGTCATTATTTTCAATAATATAATTAACGATGAAATAAGTAAATTTATTTTGATTATCACAAGTATAATATATCTATCTATTAGAGGACACTTTTTTTTACAAATCGTAAGCATATTTTTGTTTAAACTTGGGCAACTTATTGAATGTATTGTTCGCATGTTCATTAATTATAAGTTATCATTTTATAATGTCGAGATGTCAATAGATAAAAAACAAAATTTTATTTTTATAACTTGTATAAGAAATATTTTCTGTAACAACAGATTTTTATGAGACTTCATTTTATGAGAGTCAATTTTATGTCACACTAGTACACGACTTTCGAACACTTGACTTGGTAGGTAGTGTAAAATATAATAATATATTATATTTTTATAAGTTGAAAATTCATAGTTGTTTGTAAAAACATTAAAAAGGTAAATCATATCGTGTGGTTCAAGTAGTAGGCATTTGGACAATCGATTAAGTGAGGTGGTTTATATGGTCAAAATTAAATAAGAAAAAAATGTTGTTTTTACAGTTTATAGTTTGTGCCCATAGGTACCTGTATCGGTGTTACTCAATTATCCAATGCACAGCGATACACTTTTAAAAGTGAGTTATGCGAAACTATATTCATTTATACAATGATATACCCAGTTTAACTACATTATACTGAGTTTAAAAAATATTTAGTTCATATTAGATTGTTTTTAGATACTTCAGATTTAAAAGATTACTCAAATATTTTTACTCAAAACGACAAACACTTTTATGAGTATTTGTATAATTTAATAAAATATTTCTAATAAATACTACAAGTGAGCTATAATATCCATTCAAAATTGTTTTTCGAATTCTAAGATTTAACATTTCTTTCACATAATTATAAATATATGGTTTCCCGCCTATATGAGCAAAATTAATAAATGAGACAAATGGTCTGCAGTATGTATGTTATCTAATTTTTTTTTTATAATTCAGATTTTAAAAAAAATATATGTTTAATATAAAATTATAAAACTGTTGAGTATTTATTTATGATTTATTTAGTCGTAAATAGCATAGGTACATTTTTTATTAACACCATTCTTAATGACGCGGTATATTCAAGAGAAAAACGTACCTACTAATATACTAAAATATAAAAATCAATAATCTAAATATTCTAACCTATTACTTTAAAACATTATTAAACTGATAATATAATGATTACATATGTAATATATACAGTATGATTATTTTATTTGCGTTATTAATATTAATTTAGTACATTTTGATTTTGCAAATAAAGTGAATTATTTAACTTTTAAATTTAATGTTAAGCAGTGTAAATACTATAATATTTATTAATCAAATAATAATTTTGGATCATATAAACACACTTCAGAATTGTTTGCGTATCACACGAATAAATTGTAACTTAGTTTATTTTTAAACTAACTAAAATAATTAATTTATAATTCCGGATATAACTCATTAATAAGCAATATTTAATTCGTCAATAAAAAAATGCATTATATCATAATATATGATAGGAAGGTACCTTACTATTAGTGTACATATTTTAAAATTATATGATGTTCACTGATCATATTTTATAATACCCACATGTAAAATTTAAACATGTACAAACCCTAGTATAAAAAAAATGAAATTTAGTTAGTTAGGTAATTAATAAAAAATTAATTCTTTAAATATTTATAATTGTATGTATTAGGTACATGTACTTGATTTAATTTTTTTACTCAATAATCTTAATATAAAGTACATAAAAATGTAAAGGTACGAATTTCAGTAGTGAGATTTCTGTTTGTTGGAAATAGATAACATCCAATATAATTTCTACAAACCCAATACCTGCAAATGTTAAACATTTAAAACACTCTGTATACTAACTATTAACAAGGTTTTATCACAGTTTATCTTTTTTATTGAAAACGTTTACATTTATATTACTCAAATATTATATCAAGCTGTTTAATATATTAATATCCATTATCCTGTATTGATTAGAATTACTTAAGGTGTTGAGTTGTATAAATATTTTTTCAGTACCAACAATAGAAAAATAGAACATTCGTTAAAATCGTAATACAAATTGATCCGTTTCCTTTAATTTTTATGGATAAAATCACATTTTCGGGTACCAAAAATAAAACAAATTATTTATGAACAAACTTATAAACAAGAAATGATGGGAAAATAATAATTGGTCTTCCTAAATATTATTTTCTCCAATTAATCGAATATATATTATAAATAAAAAATATACATATAGATACAGATAGTTTGAGCATTTTTAAGTACAACTTTTATTATAATTACTTTTTTTCAATTTTGTGTAAATTAAGCAAAAGGTCTAAAAAAAATTGTATGATAAACTATCGAATAGCAATTCTTGAAAAAAAAGTCGTACGCATGAGTTGTATGATGAACTCTAAAAGTTTCAATTTAATCAACGTTATTTCCTTTTAATTTTTATATAATAAAGTTGTATACTATTTTCTCATGAAATTAATGCATATATATATATATAAGTATAAATTTGAATAAAGTATAAAAGTTCTCCGCAGTAAACGAACGATGTATACTAAAAATCTATGCTTAAAAAATGAATATACATTTTATTATGACCCTCAATATATGGGGTTGATCAGAAAATATAAAAATACATAGAGTAAACAAGTGTAAAAAAAGTTTAAATTTTGGTATTTAGTAGCAATACCGTTTAATTTAAAGTAACTATTTTTAATCTAAATTACCTTGTTAGTTGTTAATGTTAAATCTAGCAGGCGATCTTGAGTAAATTAAATGTTTGAAGCCTTGAATAATATTGATGCATCGACGTAAGTAGCTATTGTTTGATTGACGACTGGTCCAGCAAACAACACTCACACGCGACTGACCAGAATATAAAAGATATCGGTTTGTTACAATTTAATGTACTGACAAAACATATTATTAATGTTAAGAACAGTTTAATCTAAACGTTTGAATTTTGACCTCTGAATTGTATTTTATCACGAGACACGTTTCCCACTAGCCAACAACGATGCGCCAACATTTCGAATACAAGCGATTGTAGTAATAATAAATAATAAGAATAACATATAATTTTTAATTTTGTATAAAATATATATTGCATCAATATTTTTTACTGTGTTGAAAGCGCTTAGTAAATAAATATTAATGTATTATATACTTTTATTTTGTAGACAAAATCGTGATTTGATAATATTGTATGTAATATCGTACATTGCAGGTAGGTAACTAAAGCGAATAACAAATTGCTCCAATTCATTGTTTCAAGTTCGATTGCCAGTTATTGCACTTCAAATAAGTACAGTGTATACCTGCTGTGTAGCTAGTGTTATACTAAGGTACAACGCCTAAAAATATTGAGAGAACGACCTGAATATATCTCAAAATTAATAATATAAACCCAATTATGTAAGATCGAATGATTGATTTATTTAGATTAATTTACCGATTGTTTTGTTAATAAACTGTTGTAACTTATAATATAGATTCTTGCAATAATATTTATATAATATAATTTATATATTATAATGTATATAATATATTGATGATATGAATACTATTGTTGATAGCTTTGAAAAATCTGAAATTGTTTTTATAGTATTTTATTATATTTTTAAAACAATGAAGAGATTTTAAGATTTATTTTAACTACATTTTATCTAGTTCTTTTAAAGTAATGTCACTGGAATAGTGGAAGCGTCGAGTTCTAACCTTCTTTTAATCGACCTTTTTTTTTTGTATTTATTTTCCCACATATTTGCGTATTGTTTATAAATAATGCAGATTTTAAATATTTATATTTTCTCACATTTTCTTCTCCTCTATTCTTCAATAGATTGTACTAAAATAGTAAAATATTTAGACAGTAAAGAAAAACTTTCGGCTACCAATGAATATTTTTGCAGATATGTTAGCAAAAGAGGTTTTTATAGTGATGATACATCATATTATTCTATTTATTTTTTAATTCATTATACTATTTTGAAATATCTTACTGAAGATTATGTTATTTGTGATTGATTTTACAAAAAGATATTTATTTTATTTTATTTTGTTTAACCACAAGGCAGTGATCACATTTTTGGACAAAACTTATCTCACATATTTAAATATGTATCTATTATATAATATATCTCACTTTTTAAATATTTAATATTATTTTTAAAATCAACAATTTCAACTTTGGGTCTTCAAAACTAATACGATAAATTTTAGTTTATTATTTTCTATCGAAAAGAGTAGGTATTCATTTCGAATTAAACAGTAGTATATTATAATAGTTAGAATTGCTGATGAGTGATGAAAAATATTAACTACTCAAAATTACCTAATACCTTTATGGTATGTACCTTTAGGCTTGTTTCTTTAAATTTGAAATAGCTGTTTATCGTATGTGCAATGTACAATTCAATGCAATTTATAATAAGTACAATGTACATACATTTTATAAGCAAATAAGCCACGAATACCTTAAGTACCCAATAATTAATGTGATAGAACGAAAGAATTGTGGTTAATGTATTAGTAGGTACTATGTGTTTATAAGTCTTGCTTTAAATAATAGTATAATTTATTTGCATTACTCAATTGATTATAGTTTAATTTTTTTAGTTAGGCAATATTACAATAACACTGCGGATGGATACTATTCATTTATTTCATATGTTATAAATTTATAATATCATATATTTGTGTTTTTTAAGGATCTATATTTATACAATTATAATTAATCAGATATACTCAATATTTAACGATAATATAGATACAAAAAATAATAAAGGTAATAAATAGAAGTATTGTAAACAGAGATTAAAATAGTTGTTTAATAGAAAATTTCAATAAGAAATTTTCCTATGTTGGTCACAAAACTAAAAAAAGATTAAAAAATATTATATGACACAACAATATCATGCAACTTACTCAACACTTCTCATACAAAGTATAACGCACAATATGTAAGTACATACAAAATAAAAACCAGTCTGACTATTGTTTATCATACGAATTGTAATACTTAAGAAATCTATACTTAATATAAAATGTGTAAAGCTATGGATATTAAATATTATTACTCATTTTTACTTCCAAATCTATGATCTTATTAGAATTATTTGTTTTTTCCTCGTTCTAAATAATATAATATATTTTATACATTGCAGTAGTAAATATGTTTTATAATATGTATTTCTTATTATATTAAATGGATATTATTCTAGGGCACGAAATATGAATGTTGCCGCCACAGCCTCGAAGATGACGCTACAAATATTACACAGCTATACTATAGTATACTCAGCTTATTAAACTCGGGGTCAGAGCGACTCAAACCCGCGAGAAATACATTTTGATCCGCCGCCCGTCACACCACTCTCTGGAACCCCTCCCACCGTGTCATGCAACAATAATAATATAATAACACGCGGTCCTCGTCCTATTTCTCATCCTCATCCTCCTCTTCGGCGCTTCTCTTCGCCACCGCTACCGTTTAAACGCTGCAACGATAATATTATTACAGTAATCGCAGTACAAAGGCGGAAGACACGCTGTAATGGAAAAGTAAGTCTTATTGTAAACGAAAACTCTGTATGTATGTGTACTATAATATAATATGTAATATACATATATACATACTATGTGTATTATGTTTATATGTCTCTCGAGTTTAATCCCACGAAGAGTTAAATATCATCGTACTACATCATGAAAGCGGTTATAAATTATAATATATATATAATAACAACACGGTACGCGGGTGAAATTTGCTAGTGTTTATTGTTTCAAAGTTCTTGACGCCGGGCTCGTAATCTAAAAGCGTTATTATCATGGTACGTTCAAATCTGCATAATATATAGGTACGGTACCCAAATAATACACATCGGAAAAAAGTGTATTTATGTGTATCATATATTCATATTATGTATTCATAAAAAAATTAGTTTTGCAATCTCCGTTAAAATTTAACTGTCAAACTTTAAAAAAAATGTGTCTTAACATCGAATTTTACTGTCACTTATTAAATTTAGTTAAATCAATGAAAACATATACTGATGCAGTATACATAAAAAAATAAACTTTACCTATACCTATTACCATTGATTATATTAACAATGCTATTACCTATTCAGTGTATCAGGATTAAAAAAAAAATGAAAAAATCGATAAGCATCGATACTTATAGTTATGTCTAATATGTACCGTCTCGTATCGAAATCATAAACAGGGTGACTCACCAAGCATGCTCACCCCTATTTTTCCTTAAGTAATGAATTTATTTGAATTCTGATTTTTTGAAATTTAAAATATACTTAAACATAATTTTTTCAAATTCTCGATTTTTTTGTATTTCTTAAAGAGTGTCCTGTGGCGGAACATGTTTCTGTTTTTAAAACTAAACCCCTCCCCCCTTTTACTGTAATTTTTTTTGAAAATATTGATGTCTCTAATTAAAAATTCGAATTAGTATTCTTTTGCTATTAAAATGTTTGTACTAAGGATAATAGTCCTTAAAAATGATTTTACAAAAATATGAAAAATATGTAATATTGAAACCAGTATTGATTATACTTGGGCCATTTTTGCAAATTATTAATGTTGATAGATTAATATTAATCACTTATATTTTCAAATCGCTTTATAGAGCCCCTATATCTTATAAGCCAAATACCATGGACCTTTTATCATTGCAACACAAAGTTAAATAACTAAAAAATTACTCACACGAATTTTGAATTTGATACTTCTAATTTTTAAGAAAAAATATCTGCTGAATAATTTACAGTTGAAAAGGGGAGAGGGGAAGAAATATTTAAAAAACAGAAGTTTGTATCTCCATAAGACACTCTTTAAGCGGTACAAAAAATCTCAAGATTTTGAAAATGTGGTTTTTAAGTATAATTAAAAAATCCAAAATTCAGATTTTAAATAACTGCATCATTAAAGAAAAA
>PVMI01043341.1:0-10786 GCA_008528875.1 Aulacorthum solani
TATTATTATCATCTTATACACACACCTGAGCACCAGTAGGCAGATACAAACAATCAAGTACGATACGAGGGTGCCGATAGACGTCATGTCGACGAGCTGTTCGAGATTGAATATGGACGACAATATGCCTGGAACAAAATATAATAATAATAATAATAATAATAATAATAATAAATGTATAGACTTAATTCGTGAAAGTCTTTGAACGCGTTGAAAATATAATTTACCGGCTCCGACCCCACATATCATTGTGGCTATGACTGGCGTCTTGGTTTTTTCGTTAACCATTGACAAGAATTCGAACAACAGCCCGTCGCAGGACATGGCGTACAGGATTCGCGGTATAGGAAACAGACATCCTAGTAAACTATATACACACGCGCGGAAACCATTATTACAAAAATTACGTAGTATTATATCGAGCATAAAAAAATCAATGACATTACGAGGTGAAAAGAGCGAATACCGCACCTCCGGTAACCATATACTTAATCACAGGTAATCCCAGGTTCTCGTAGATGACTGGAAACGGGGCGTTCGGATCCTATAAAACAGTGTTAACGACATATTATTTTAACAACTTTTACGTTATAGGTAGCTATTTAAAAACAAAAATAGAATAATATGTGAATATATCCGGTTATCTGATTTAAACCGTTGGTACCTGATCGTAATACGGCCACATCAGGGTCAACACTGATGCCACGATAGAGTACGCAGAAGTGACGAATACTAGCGTCAGAACAATCGCTAGCGGAATTGTTTTTTTTGGATTTTTTGTTTCTTCGCCTAAATGATAATAATGTATTATTGATAAATCACGGTCATTTCAAAAGTAATAGTTAAAAAAAAAATGTATTACAAGACAATACTGACCGGTCGTAGATATAGATTCAAAACCGATGAACCCGTAAAAGCATCGAGCCGCTCCCGCGATTATTCCACTATAGCCGAATGGAGCGAATCCACCGTCGCCGCCGTCCACTCCAGGTGGAATTTCGCTTTTTGATATATTCCAATTCGAAATTTTAACTGAAATCGGTTAATAATTGTATAATATTAATATTTTATTTTATTCATTATAATACTCATAGGCCGTCTATCGTCATATTATATCATATAATTATCTGACACACAAATAAAATATGAATCCTACGTTTTGTACTTAATTTTAAGCCTTCATTATAATCCACGGAGTTGTATGGACTTCGCTGGTGTTATATTATATACGTACCAAAAAAAAGTCCACTCACGATGACTGTGCCGACGGTCAGTAAGTTAAATGCAGTAAACACTGTATTGAGAGTTGAAGACTTTCGAACACCCCAAGCCATAACCACTGAAAATCGATAACATTATTGTTTAATATTTTATCATATATTACTAACTCTGTTTTGTCAGTGAAATCACAATTATTCATTGATATAGGAACTCATAAAATATATAGGACGATGGAGAAAGCGAGCTCACCACCATTTTTTCATTTAACAATAAATCAAGTATAAAGTATATTTAAAAATTAAAAAAATCAGATTTTGAAAGACTGCATATTGAAGAAAAAAGGGGATGAGTATGCTTGGTGAATCAACCAGTATATAATTTTGCATATGACATAAACGTTCTCGTTGTGCGTTATCTGCAGCTGTATTTAATATTAAATAACTTCAAATATCTAATCTTAAGAATTAAATAATTGATTGCGAAAATTAAGCCCAAATAGGTATTAGATATATTGATTATTTACATATAGATTACTTAAAAATACTAAATGTACACCATAGAATTAAGTTCTTATAAATTAATAGATGGCGTAATTATTCTCATTGTATGAGCTTCTAAATAATTTTGAACGTATATAAGTACCATTGATTACAACTACAAACAATCAATGTATATCTTTATATCTATAAATGTCTGTCTGTCTGTCTGTCCTTTTTGCATCCCTAAACTGTTCAACCGATTGGGATTAAATTTGGCACAGAGATAGATTAGACCTCTGGGAAGAAGATAAGCTTATTTAAAAAGGGATAGGTCTAAATGTCTAATCCCGGGAGGTGCTCAAACGGGGATTTTGAGGTTTACGAAGGAAATTTTTGTTTATAAATGGTTGCTATTGGTTATAGGAGAACCGCAGGTGGATTACCTTCCTGATAATAATATACTGCTCACATTATCATAAGCCAGTGTCATATAGGTTGGTATTTTTATTGGGCAACGAAGTGCATCAGCTAGTATACTATAAGTGTTGATAATTACATGCAATGAACATGAGGAATAAAAACGACGCGACGTCCGGATATTCACCCATAAACTGATAGTGCATTGGAAAATGTGCTTTCATGTACCTCTTTTGGGGATCGCCGAGCAGAGAATCTAAATAATTTGTCATGGCTTTGGCAGCGGATGCTGTACCTAAATAAATAATAATATAGAAGCAAGTCAATGTCAAATTAAAGTCGTATAATTATTATAGATGCGCTTAATTATTCATGATATGAAGTGATTTTAATTTTAGCGTAAACAAAATATTATGTCGGCAAAATTATTATACCTATCGTGTGCTCAATAAACATGTTCCAACCAATAATAAAAGCGATAAATTCTCCGACGGCCACATAACTGTATATGTACGCAGATCCAGCTTTGGGTACACGGCCCGCGAACTCGGCGTAACAAACTCCTAAAATGCAAATACAAAATTAATCGTTGGTTACTTTTTTGACGTTGAATAATTACCACAAACACGTTTCATTCATTAAAAATTAGATAGGGGACTTGTGAGAAGTGGCCATTTATTGATTATTATTCTTGAAAAAAATCTCACTTGAAATTTAGAAAAAGATATGGTATTTTCAGAAACTAAATAAAAATTATAGTTCAAAATTTTTTTTGATAATTCTGACACAAAACAGTTTAAAAAACTTCATAATAAATTCAAAGATATTTTAAAATTTAATCAGAGTGAAACTTAAGTTAATAAGTTAGGAAGCGTATAGATCTGTTTTACTCCAAAAATCGGTACCTAAAGTGGAATTCCCTTGAACCTTTCCAGTATAGTAAAATGTGCGCTAGTTACAGCTTATACAATTTACTGCTCCTTCAAAAGTTTATTTTTCTTAACAAAATACATAAATAAATATACTGTTGATTAAATTATTCATTATGATTTTTAATTGAATACATTATTAAAATACGATTTATAACATTCTTTATAAGTAATAGAATCCCGAAAATAAAATATAATTGACAATTTAACAACGTCTTATCTCCATAATATATATTTTATAATATATATAGCTATAATTTTATTTAAATTAGCCGTTACATAATTTCGCTAATAACAAAGATTCGAGTTGTCGCCGTTGAGACGCCCATACGACCTTTTATTATAATTTAATTGTCTTATTAATTATTGTAAATACATTAAAACATTTAAAACATAGAAGTACCTATCATTTTATTACTAAAGGCACGGTTAAAATATAGTTCATTGTCAAACACTATAATATTTTCACCATTACTGACCTATGACACTTGCTCACGACTTTTTGAGCACTTGTTGTTAGACCAGCAATCAGCTTAGACACACACAAATATAAAGTCCATTTAATAAAAAAATTATAGTTTTTATTTAACCATATATTTTTATTAAATGGACTGTATATTTGCGTGTGTCTTAACCGATTGCTGGTCTGACAACAACTACTCAAAAAGCCGTGAGCACATACGGCACGAAAACAATAATAATAGTTATGCAGATAGCAATTTAGCTACAATGATTCTATGTCTATGGTGCTCAAGCCGTAACAACACTATTATTGTTATAGTTATCTTTTTCCCAAATGTTTAAAATATGTAATTATATGTTAGCGATAAGTTTAATATGGCTCAATGTCAAGGAAATTTTAATAAAAAATAAAGACTCAATACCGGCAAACGAAGAGACGATAGCCGCTACGATGAAAGACAATACCACCGCTGGTCCAGCGATAGACTTGGCCACTGTCCCGGCCAACACGTACACACCACTCCCTAACGTGGCACCAATGCCCAAAGCGGTCAAGTCGAAAATTGTCAACACACGTTTCAATTTGTCTCTTTCCTGTTTCGTTTCCGTCGTGAAGGTTTTTTTTCTGCTCAGTGTTTGGTAAAGAGATTTGCCCTGCGTAATAAAAGAGAAAATCTGATGGATAAATATTATAATTACACTCGAATGCTGTCAATTGGACAACTTCCGACACATTCAATTAAAAAAGCCTATCACCCCTAAAATTATAAATGTATGAACCTATTTATATTTACTTCTTTTTTTCATTTATCATTTTAGTTATCGTTGCAAATGTTATTACCTATTTAAAATTTTAAACACTTAATTATTAATATGTTCATGTTATTTTAGTGCATAAACCGTCAATTAATATTTATATTGTACTTAAGCCCTCACAGACGTTTAAACTAATAAACTAAGCTAATAATGCAACAATAAATTCAGAGTCAGCCTTAGAAATTTCCCTGAGGGATCCTGCTTGATTGATATGTCATTTTGTGCCTAGTTTTATAAAAAAATTACACTCTAAAAGGCTCTTATAAAAAAAAATTGCCAGCAGCTGCACACAGCACTCTCTCCGGCTCTGGCAATAACATTAAAAAACCGAATAAATACAACGTATAAGGACCTAATGGATTATTCACTCTAAAAAACCTTTAGGTGAGTAAGAGGACGTTATAATGAAATATTTAAATATACAACAATAATTAGCATACATATAAGTAATAGTCAAAAATAATACTTACCTCTCAGTCTCCTAAGCTTACTCACACATAATACTATAACTTTCTACATTCTTCTAAACTACATTCGATCTGGTTCTGCAGACTCTCATTCACTTCTTACACTTCAACTTAAAGGTTCCAATCCAAGAAAACCACAAAAACGTTTTTGTTATTTGCCTAGGCCAATTATTTATAAAACGAGCCTCTCACATGGACGACGAGGCTAGCCTATAAAAACCCGTCATTTCACTTCTGGCTTAAGTTTTTTAAATTATTATTATTATTATATGGCTCTGTTTATCTTGGGCTCACTCTCTTTACATTATTAAAATATAATTTTAACATTAAATAAATATTAAGTAAACGATGCAATAGGATATTAATAATAATTGTTTGCACGTCTTTTCCAACAGAAGTTTTCAGGATAATTTTTTTTTAAATCTTAATTACTTGGTCATAAATTTATTATTATTTATATTATTATATTATTTTATTGACTCAAAACGAATACTTACCGACCACGAGTGAATCATTTTTGTTTAATATGTTTTTTTTATATATTATAGTACTGCGACTGACAAATATGGTAATCACTGATCAGAAATTGTAACGTCGACGATCCTTGACGTTGTCACTGTAAATACTAGGTAAGTTTTTCATTAATAAGTCTAAGCTATCAGTATTTTTAGAGACAGTTGTAAAATAAATCGATAATCGTCCACTTGGACAGAGACACTTCAGATTTTAGTAATCCTCCGTTCGTCTTTCAATGTAGCCATTATAAAATTTGTCTAAAATGCATTTTCCGTAAACTCAATAGTATTATTCATATTATTATAATACCTACATTGTTCTGATATCTGTGGAACAAGAGAACAAAGAACGAGACTAATCTTGGGTAGTAATTATTTAATTCTATTGTCCTCGAAAACATAAAAAGCCAAACAAAATTGGAGTTATTTCCGCAATTAAATCCGGCCAGTTTTTGCTATGACGGTTAATGATTTTTTCAATAAAAAAAAAACCTTTGTAGCTGTAGGTTACATCTTAAATATTATATTACTAAGTATGTCAAACACCATATTAGTATATAATATAGGTGTGTAATAAATTATATTGTAAATTTATCATTATTTGCATAATTTAAGTTAGAAACGTAGTCAATCTACTTAAGACACGCTTGAAAGGAATAACATAACTCAACATTGACAAACATACCAATTTGCAATTTTCATCATTGTGGCATCATACACCGAGTGGACAATATAGATAAACTTGGTTTCAAAAACGATTTGAGTGACTTACCTCATCGATCTTCTAGTCCAAAATTTAAATTATTCACCTTGTCTGCCAATAATATTACAAGGTTTACTGCGGTGCCGCATGAAATTATTTTTCTACAGTATAAGTACTCAAATAAAAATAGTATCATTGGTTTAAAAATATAAAACAAACTATCGTTAATTCTGCAAAAATAATAATTTACAAAAAGGTCTGACACCATTTTTTTAAAATTTGGATGAACAATATTTTTCAGTCATTAAAATTATTTTAACAGTCCTCATTAGTTATATACTATACAGACCACGTTAACAAAACAATTGACAGGTAAGTTTCATACAGATATAAATATAATAAATTAATTCACATACATATTATATTATACACCCTTACCTACTTTAAATGATTTTTACGATAAACATTTTGTAGGTAAGCTAAATGAATGTAAGAAATGATTTTGTACCATTAAATATGTAACAATGAATAAAAAATTGTAAACAAGTTTGGTTGACATAAATACGAAACCAGTGAATTAAATTACGATAAACGAGTGTATAATTATAGTAACGTATTTATTATATTGAGCTCTTGAGATTTTAATACTTTAATTATTATTATATACAATTGATCTGTTACAATATTCTTACGAAATATTTATGTTTATTGATGTATATGAATTGACAAATTTGATAAAAAATTGCATCACTTGTAGGTATACATTTTTTCCGTTAGATACGTCGCAGCACTATGATTCCGATAAAATGTCTGTTCTCGGTAAAATCAAGTGAATTATATTTCCGATTACTCTAGAAGTAAATTAATTTCTAAAAAGACATGAGAAACAAAGGAATAATAACTAAACGAAAACTGCTGTCGTTCCAAAACTATTACCTTTTCTGACTTATTGGCTGACGTACGTCGAGTGTAAGTATTAAACTAAAATATTAAAATTTATAAGTACATTACAACTAAAACAGCAAATCTAAAATAGGTACTTACGCCCGAGAATCTGCGAAAGAATCATTAAGTATATCTAATTAGAAGATTTTTTAATTTATTTTTCATTCTAGTTCGGAGAAGATTTTTAAAACATTTTCATAGTTCGAATAACGAGTCAATTTTGAGTTGAATCTCATGATTTGAATCGGTGTTGATATCAAGTAAATTTAAAACTAAACATAATTTACAAAAAAAAAAAAATTTTTCGTGTTATTACGGTTCATTTGAGATTTGTAACCACCCATTACCGTGACCACGGAAGTTAAAAAGGAATCATAATTTTCATAATTTTGCTGCCTCTGCCATTTCCAAAAATGCAAAAACGTCATAAATAAATAATCAACTGTTTATGACTTTACATTCAACGCTTCAGTTCTAAAATGTGAAACCAATCGCTGTGATATTTTGGACCAAGGTTGGTTGTCTGAAATTTTAACAAAACTAGAAATATCTAATAAGCATGCAGATAGGTTTTAAAATTGACTTATTGGTATTAATATTTTTTGACTTATTCATTGCCTAAAATATGTTATTATCAGTATTTGTTTTTTAATATTTCATATTTTCACTAAATTTTTAAAAATTATACTTAGGTACACTTAATCTATACATAGAGAAGAATTTAGGAATATATTCTCGCTTAAATATATTACAAATTTCATATTTTTTTTTGATTTTATCCATTATTAAGCAATGATGATTACGTTTATAATAGAATATAAGTGTAGGAACGATAAAAATGATATTAATAGTAATATTATACTTTAAGGTACAATATTGTATGTTTATTCTATATTATAATTTATTGCATTGCAGTTGATTATCTTTTTTTACAACTATATAGGCATACAAACCTTAAAGCCAAATATTAATGTTTACACTAATAAAATGCGTTAACGAAGTTGAGCTGAAATTATGTGTTATTGAGTCCGGTCTTGCATGAGAGGCTGTAACAAAATCAGTTATAGTGAATGATAGGTAATACTATTTTAAATTTAGTAATTTTTAAAAACATCGGTTTTCTTTACCGTGTATCGTCATGTGTACACCACTCACATGTAGGTTCGATATAACTTTAATTCATGATATCCACATTCAAGTAGGTATTTAACGATGATAATATTATATTCGCTGTTCGTCCTCTCGTTTGTTTATTTACATCTGTTTTCGCTTCTTTCCGTAATTTATTGTACATTATTGTTAATTGTATAATATAGTGCGTCACTAATACTATATTAAATGGCGATATTATTTTTGTTCGTTTGGATACATAATATCCTGCAAACATCACTAGTATAAGTACCTATATAGGTGTGTATAAATTGTCGATTGCATTATAAATAAAATATTTTACAATTTATTATTAATAAAGTGCAGGTGATGTGTATTATTATCAAGGACGAGTCTACAGGTGTTAGTTGTAAATAGTTATGAAATATTTCTTTTAGATTGATCTAGTGAAGTACCACTCGTACACGGCGGCGTGTTGTGGTATGGTGTAAAACTATAAATACACACAAGTCATACATTTTTCTTTTTTATGATGCGTTAATTAATTTACAAATTTTTGAATGTAACTAACAACTAAAGTAAACTTAGTTATTACTAGTTACCTACTGTGGGGGAGGGTATGCAATGCTAATGACGCAGGGAAAGTTACAATAATAACTTGGTCGCCCCTCATGTGGTGGTTCAAAAAGAAAAAAAATCAAACATTGTATGATATGATTAAAGTTTCTATTTGTTACTAAAATATAATTTGTATTCAACAGATCAATATAAAAAAATATATTTCAAGCGGAACCACCGGAGAAAGGGGCACTACAAACACAGGACAAATACGTCTTAGGCAGTAGAATAATTATGGTTTTGATGGCTTACAACATAGGTGGCTAACCTATGACCCGCGGATCGAAGGTATAATGATGTCAAATTGCGAAGTTCACCAAATTTAAATGAAAAGGAAAACATTTTTTTTTTTGAATTTTATCGTTGAATTTTACATTAAAAAAATTATAACATGTGAAAAAAATGTTTATTATTTAGAAATAAGATACAGTAACTAGCTACAAAATATTTGATGCTTAGAAAACTCACTTAAAGATATATTCTGTATTTTGAAAAGTTAAAAGAGGATGTGATCAAATAAAAACTGAGAAATACATACGAATAAAGTTATGTTTCATTACAACTAACAAAATTCACAGAAGATTAAAAATGATCCAATCATAAAAGGGGAAAAAATCATATTGAATACATAATGCAATAAGTGGATAAGTTCATGTCCACTTAAAAAAAAGATGAATAACAATATTATAAAAAATCAGGTGAGTGGGTAACGCACTGCTGTACAATGGGCGTCTATAGAGTCGCTGTAATGGATTATTACCAAGTAGGTATATTTTATGATATGATTGTAATTAAAGTAATTTATTTAACTATTAGCCATTAGTATTAGAGTAAGTTAAATTAATTTTTGTCGAAAAATTTCATTTGAAATATAATTGTGTGTATGAATGAAAAATAAAAATAAACCTACCCTGAAAGTTTCAGACCCCCACGAATAATTGCAATAATTTGCAAACTTTCGTGATATATACGTATTTTATCAAAATTTGAAATTCAGACGCTCATAAAATATGATTGTAGATTTACCCTCAACTTTATTTTAATTTCCACAACATCTTACGGAGTCCTTATATTACATATTTAAGTTTTTTGACGTAGAGAAAGTCTTTTTATAAAATTTCATACACGCCTATAATTAGTTCGACATGAGTCAAAATATTTTGAACATGTTATGGGGTATAGATAAAGCATATAATATAAACATTCTGTGATAATTTTTTGTACTTACGGTAATTTTTTTTTAAGAATTACGTCAAAAACAAAGATCGATTTTGCTTAAAAATTAAAGTTTTTCCTTAATTTTTTTTTTTTGTTTTTCCATGAGCTTTTAAAAACAACTGAGAATTTTAAATGTTGATCTCCCGTAGCAAAAACTAGATTCACTCTCTAGCCTGAAAATAAACTGAAGTTGAAAATCGAACCATTATTTCGACTACTTATCGTGTACTCAGACACAAAAAAAAATTTTAAAAATAATAAAAAAAACATACATCATTGTAAAATCAATACATTCATCCCTCCTCTTAGAATCTAAAACGAAATTGAACACAATCTTAGACTACCTATAATAATAATATATTGTACCTAGTACATGTTTCTATAAGCATATTATATTATTTATTCAATAATACATCTTATGCAAAAAAAAAAAAAAGCTTCAAGTGGATGTCTCTTCGCTGAACAGTAGGTTACAAGTTGGTTGCTGTATAATGGATTTTATTAAATTTGATTTCAATGATATGATATCATTGTATACGAAAAACGATTCTGAGCGGAGACGGTATGCCAGTCTAGGATATTTTAAACTATATATTGATATTGTTATAATTGTACGGTAGCTTTATCAAGATTTAAGATACGGAATAAGATATACTATCTTAAATCGTGGGTAATATTAAACTGTTGATTGTATGGATAGGCCATATTTTGATTTTGATTTTTCTGTTTCATATTAATATATCCACGAATAATATTTTTAAATTACAACAAAATAACCAAAATCTTTAATATTGATTTTAATACGTGCTTTCGTCCAAATTTGAATTCAAAATATTTGTAAAAAATAATTGTTTATATATTTATTACATTTTTTGGTTACAGTATG
>PVMI01043357.1:0-13118 GCA_008528875.1 Aulacorthum solani
TCCCCTGGAAAATTGGTGGAAAAAGTAAATTTTAGGAGTATAATAGTATATCGAATACAGACTAAATTGTACTTCATAATATTGTTCAGAGAATGAGATACCGTAAAAATTTCGAACTCACGAACGTGGTATAGCTAAATTACTTTTTGGAGACACTTTGCAATATCATAATATTTCATTGCATTATTAAAATGTATAAAAAAATCAATATAAATTTTATATAAGGTGGGTTAGCAAAAACAAACCATTACAGAATGAGCATAAAAGAATGATAAAGGGATATATTATATTATTTAAGTCATTTGTCTACAAACATCGGTAAAAAAAAAATAACACTAATACTATCTTTATGATTTATATACTCAGAATACTCAGATATGTTTTTTCTTATTGAATTTTGAATAACTATTAGTCACATAATATAATAAGGAAAATTTCAAATTTATTTAATGTCTAACCACTTTTCTGTTGTTTTAGGTGTCTAGAAGATAAACAAAATAAACACTGTTAATTTATGTAATGTATTGTAATACTATTATTATTATTATTGCTATTATTATTATATAAAAGTAAAAAGTATATTTTTTCACATCATTTTTTGTTTAAAATTTGTAAATTAATAATTTCTTATCTTACCTCCATTATGTTAATACCTGCTGAACGTTGTTTAAGAAGTAACATCGGTGCACATAATATATGGTCAGAGAAAAATTGTTTCCAAACGTATTATAGACTTTTTTCTTTGCCAACGTGTAATACGCGTTGTTAATATTATACGTTGATCATCATCGCAGCGTGGATTAAACGACTGGAAGCGTAAAAGTTGATTTTATTAGTATCCAATATGCTACCGGGCTATTTCGCCGTGAACAAACTAATTTGGTTTCTTAACACTTGACCCGTATTTCCACTACAGCAGGGAAAAATCAGTAGAAGTGTCGTAGAAGTAAATACCTTATATACGTGTGGGTATCTACTCTTAAATTCAAATTGGTATGTAATTTCAAAAATAAATCTGCTGCTCTTATTGAAAAATAAAATACTCTGTCTTTATTTTATTACCAGTGATTTTATAAATACTAGTATCAATGCTATTACTTACCAAACAGCTGTATTTGTTTCTTTGATCATTTCTTAACTGCCGATATGGTTAAACTATGGCCCCGTCTTAACATAGAAATATTAGTAATATGTCATTATAAATAATAGTAATGAAGAGCCTTCTACAATAAGTCCCTAAGATCTGAACCATTTCGATGTCCACCGACATCAAAGTGAAAATATTGGAATAACAAAATTGTTGTAAAATCAGATTAATAATATATTTTCTCTTGCCCGTTTCAGCTTTATATTATGTACCACTTACATATCTTGTTCAACTAAACTACAATATATCATGTTGTTAAGATAGTCTCAAAATATCCAGGTGATATTAGCAACATAATCGCACTATAAATATATTAATAATATATTCAGCCTAAAGTTGTACGTTATTTTAATTTTATTATCTTCAACCATATTTTACACAAATCAATGATATTGGGGCAGAATAAAGGATGATTTTTACTATTCCGTAATAGTTAACATAAATATATAACTATTAGTTCAATATTATTGTTCT
Organism: Aulacorthum solani; assembly: GCA_008528875.1. NCBI lineage: Eukaryota > Metazoa > Arthropoda > Insecta > Hemiptera > Aphididae > Aulacorthum > Aulacorthum solani. Next base: position 1,622 of record PVMI01043357.1, read on the forward strand.
AACATATTAAAAATAATTGTTGAAAAATAATCGTACAAAAAAAATGATATTTGCAGGTTACTGGATGACAAAACTATATAAACAAAAACCAACCAATCGCCGTTAAATTTTGAAAATAAAATCCATGGAAATACAATACCATGTACAAAAATAGGAGTTAGTAAAGCATTTTAAATAATATATAATTTTATTTTATATTCGTCCAAAAAAAATGTATATAATTTATTATACTCAATATCATTATCGTTAGTCGTTACGCTATGGGAGCTATGAAGTGAACAAGCTTCGATAAATTTACAATTTAAGTTCCATAATATGGTTGTATACTATGGTTTTAAACTTACCAAAATAAAACGCTAAGCTACCAAAATGAAGCATTATTACTCGTATATCCTGTCATTTAGTTTTAGCTGCGTTCTTGTTATTTATATTTTATATGATTTATAATCCCAACTATGTTTACTAAACATTTGTAATTTTATATACAGGATGATTCACCAAGTACGCCCCTTGACTAACAGTTTTTACTTTTTTAATAAAGCAGTTTTTTTTGGAATAGTTATCAAATATACTTAATGGCCATATTTTTAAATATTCGAGATTTTTTCTATAAAATCAATGCAAGCAAACTAAGACGTAAAATAGTAAGGGGTATGATGATATGACAATTATAGTTATTTATATAAACTTATTAATGATTTATAATTTGTAAAAACTATGCGAGTACAATATATATTTAATTTAATATTAAATCTATTTTATATTTTTGTTTAGTCATTCCTAAGGACTATTATCCTATATTGGTATATACATTTGAATAATTCAGAAACTACTTTTATGAATTTCTATTTAGATACAAAACCATTCCAAAAATAAAAAGAAAATAATAAAAAAAAAATCTGGTGCTTAACAATAATCCATAGTGAAAAAAGTCAATTTAAATGTGAATAAAAAAATCGTGCTCATCACCTCACTGAAAGCAACAGCCTACGAAGTGGAGGTACGGAAAATATCAGATAATATTTTAAAAATATGATCAGTATTTAATTGTATATTTAAAAATATTCCAAGATTTTAAAGAACCAAGTTACTAAAGAAAAAAATGAGGTGCGCACGATCGAGGTGAATCATCCACCCAGTATTTATTTTTTAAGTAAAATATATAATACCGTTCATTTATTTTTTTTTTTTTCTAAACCGTATACCGGATCCAATGCAGTCTTTATGTTTAATTGTTATTTACGACGATGAAAACGTCAGCGGCGTCCGTGTTGAGAAACCGTGCACACACCTACGTCTTGTACACGTTGCAACTAATCGTGGCCTAAAAATAATGCGCGATATAAATCACGAGCAACGCGGACTTCGGTGCGCGCAATGAATTTCGATCTTGCCGGGGCTTTTGCGAGCATTAGCAATTCTGAGAGAGAATTATTCAGCTACTCGCATTACGCTGGAACAAAACAATAGAACAAACAAAAAAAATGTCGCGTAATAATAAGTCTGCAGATAACTGACGTAAAATATCTGAAATATTATTATTATTATAATCATCATCATCACCATTTATAAAGAAAGAGAGAGAGAGAGAGAGAGAGAAAGAGAGAATTGGAGTTTATTCGCGGTGAAAAAAAGAAAGATATATTACTGCTGCAGTGGGTTAGACACGTATAATATCGTTTGTCAAGTATGAAGTAGGTATAACTATTACCACAGACCTAAGAATTATTAATATCGTTTTAAAATCTGTACATATGCGTGTTTATTAGCAACTTTTGTAGTATAATATTGCAAAAAAATGTTTAGTATTAGCTGATAATATTCACGATGTATAGGTTTAATATGTATATTGTATGTATGAATATAATAACATTATGTTTTCTCATAAACAGAGAGCTGAAAATATTTAATTTACAACAACAATTTTAATATGAAAATCAGTAGAAATTATTTCAGATTTCCAGTAAACATTTATATTAAAATTTTCTAAGTACACGATATAATTTTCAAAATATTCGGAGCTTTCTGTGCTATTAAGGAATTTAAAGAATAAAGATATTCGAAATTTTAGACTTCGGGTACTTTAATTTTTATTTACTTTGATTACATTTTTTTCATGTTAGTTGATTAGTTCAAAAGATTTAAAATTGAATACATTTCTTATAGGACGTCGTTACAGCAATTAATAATAATATCAAAAATACTTATACTCAAAATTTTTTTTTAAAGCATTTGAAGTCAAACTGTTGAAGATATTCAAACTGAAAATAATGATTTCGTGGTTAAATAATTTTGTTTTAACTCAAAAAATCTAGAAATAATTCATTAACTTTTAATTAGTTTTAATTTTTTGAAATTTTTGATTTTTAATGTTTTCTAAAATAAATAATGATTGAAATGTGTATGTTATGTCAAAAATCTTTAAAACTGAATATTATACGTTTCTTATAAAGACTTTTAATAACAATTGAAAAATACTGCGGTGTTAATAAGTTATAACAATACATTAAAACATTGACATAAATCATAACTATTTTTTCAGGTGTGTTTGAAGTTCAAATTTTGACAGTTTAATAACATTTGTTAAAATAACGAAGATTAGCAAATTATTTCACAGTTGAAAATGCACACAATTTTCAATTTTATTAGCGAAAGATTGAAGATGTAATGTCATGTCCCTCACATGTTGTCCTTACTTCTTACTAAAATCGTATTATGTCGGAAGAACATACATCGTATTTTTATAGATGTTCAAAGTTAGTACCAAACATTTTTTTCTACTTTTAAAAATGTAATCAATAAAATATTACTGAAGTTTTCATTTTATTTTTTAAATGTTGTTTTATTAAAAGCAGTTTAATCATTTTAAAATCAAATAAATTCTAATTAATCGTTATTTTTTTAATTTAAATGCATTTAGCCATTATGTTTTATTTTAAGACAGTATATGCAATAATTGAACGTAGGTATTTACATTAATAACTGTATTGGTGTATAAAATACTATTAAAAATTAAAAATCAATTACCTATACCATAAATTATACATACTGCATGTCTGCAATAAAATAATATTATCCATTTTTATTAAATTATACCTATGAAAGTTAAAATTCAATACACCAACATACTCCACATATATTATGAAAAGTTTGAATACTTATTCTATGTTATCGATTTACATTCGCATCAAATCTATACTGTCATCGCCTACAACAATTACTGTCGTCGATTGTACACGTTTTTTCATCGAGTACCTATACTACTCAACTTGGTCGGATCTTTGGTTGAAAACTGCGCACTACTGGGAAATCAACTCACACCTCACACCGGTGATGGACTTAAAACTAATCGATTTAGGTTTCAGCAGGGTTAGAGCCAAAAAACAAAAAAAAAAAATAGAGAAAGGAAAAAAAATTACAGTGTGCGTTGTCCGTTCCTGCAAGGTCCAGTAAAACGAATGGCCGTAGTGTGTAGTTTGCGTGTTCGTGCAATGAGTATAGTACGTACAGTGTTGTTCGTCGTCATTGTTGTTGACGTTGTTGTTGCTGTTTTTGTTTTTGTTAAAGGACAGTCCCGCCACTGCCGGTGCCAAAAAAAAAGAAAAAAAGAAGATATAATATACGACAACCTCCGCCGAACTCACAAATCGCCGAAATCGAAACATTTTCGAAAACGGCCTCTTCTAATATATACTATGCATGGTATTGCCATTCATATTACCACACGTCGTACAAATGTACAATCCTTCGATAATAATTTAAGGACTACACGCATATCATATAGGTATATCTTTATCCGAGGCCGTAACGCCGCCGGTCTTAGATATATTATCTGTCTTACCATTGCACAGACGGCGTAAATAATCGTTATCGCTCCTCCTTTTCCCCGATTATTTCGTATAATTATTATACTCGGACCTTCGATAAATCCGCCAACGAATCGTATAGTTGTCCCTCGAACGTGCGCAATAAACTATTGTGCTATACTGCACCAATGCTCACGGATAATATCATTCTCGAGGAGATTTTTTTTAGCCGAGTAGGTATACCTTTTCTCGTGTCCAAAATAAATAGATTTGTTTTCGTTTCTACAACGCGAGTGGGACGTTACCCAATAGTAATCATAGTAGGTAGTCCATATTTCCTGCACACTTGCCCTCCGATACAACGATTTGATTTCTATTCTGTTCGATGATTAAAGTATTTGCTACCAACTCTAATTTTTCTAAGATATCAGCTGTAATAGTTGTATATTAGTATTGTATATTAGATTATGTAAGAACTTAAGCTGAGAGCTGAATTGAACCTTTTAAGAACAAATCACGATGGTACTTAAAGACGATTTTTTCAAGTTATTTACTAAACTTATCATTTTATGTTTTTGTTATATTTTCTAATTTTTTAGATTAATGTTTTTAGGTAAAGTCAATCATACATTATTTTCCTTACCTAATTCTAGAACGCTTATCATTTGTCAAATCGACGAACACTGATAATTGTTTATCATTGAAACTTATTATTTTCAATATAATTATCGAACGCTCTTTTAAACCATACAGTTTATCTCTTATGCATAATGTCGAGACTCATTTTGTTATCTAATGTGAAGCATAACATCGTTTTGCTATCAGTTAGTCATCAGCTGTTTATTTGGCAAAATCATGACAACGTTTCGATTATCTAACTACTGCAAATGAGAAATATACTTACAATTAACCGATTATAACTTAATCTACACGCATATACCAATTGATTCCCATTAATTTGTAATAACTGATAATAGGTTTTTTGGCACACTCCATAAATTAAAAGGGTGAACTTAATACTTAAATATAGGTATTATATCTGTGAACAAAACATAATGATTACAATATGATTACTTACATTTTTGCTGTTTTAAGTGACACGTTACTGCACGGAGTGTTGAGAGCAATTTCATTTTTGTAATGATGCGTATTTCTCTCTAATTTCGAAAAACATTTTTCTAAAGTAGTTTCTTGAATTTCGTTATGAATGCAATTCGATAAAAATCGGAAAAACAATAAATTATAGAAACGAAACAATAATAATAGTAATGATATACAAGGAAGTTCTATATTTAGTTTTTGATATTGAACCGTATTTTTTCAATAACTTTACTCAAAATTGTTTTATTTGTATATTGTTGCTACTGCATGAACAAGTTTTGATATTCAAGGACTTCCGCACACTCTGTATCTAAGCCTTTATAACCACTCTTCCTCATGCATATATCGCTTTCTTCGTTCTTTGTCGCATTGATCATACTATCAAATTCAGCTTGCCAAGCTCTTTCAACCGCTTCCGCCCATGCACTTTATAATAATATATAATTTGAAATTAGACACGTCGTCGTGATCTACCTATAATAATTCTCGAAGTATAATTTTCGAATCGATGATGTCCTCCAAATGGTTTTAAAACATTCATGTTCAATAATTAATTAGATACTACAGCACATGTCTTAAGATAAAATAAGTATAATAACCCAGCCAATGTGTTTCTGGATTTAATTGTTGTAATAATTTGTAATAATTTATTCTTCTAACAACAACAACAACATTAAAATATATTCATTCAAATGTTACATAAAGAGTCCTAATATTTATTAAACGTGCGTTTGTTATTTATAATTAATTGGGACATTGAGGGATGTTTATTAAAATGAATTCCACTCCATAAAAGGGAGTTGAATATTTACAAAAATGGTTAGAATAAATCATGTGACAGTTCAAGAAAGTACTTATCATTGAATACACGAAAGTGTCCATCAAGAAATTGTTCTGTGCCCTATTTTGTTTTTATTAAATATTAATTTGGTCAGTGATTTAAATGTTGATAAATTAGTTGTTTAAATTCTGATGAAAATTGCTTCCTTTTTACTGATAAATCATGTAAAAAAGCTCATTATAAAGGCGTAGTTTATATTAACGCCTGACAGACATATGACACTAAATATTAAGACAAAACAACGTTTATGACTTTTTCTACAGTAAAAACTTTTTAAATTTAAATTAAATTACAGTAAAAAGATGATGTGTAGATCATAATAATAGTATTTACTTATACAAATATATGATTATCAAATAAGTATATAAGCCATAAGGTATATAATATGGTGGAATCTGCATACACATAATTTTTTCAGTATAATTCGTAACATAGAGATATTCGTAATATACCTACCTTTAATAGTAATTGGTTCTTTTCACGATTAGCATAAGTGTTCCATTTGTTCGTGTTAAAAAATTATATCATACTTTTAATTGTCTATTTAAAATGTACATTGTGCATACATGTAAAGAGTACACACTTTTAATAATTGTTAATGTATTACTTGCTATGTCTAACTCAGCTTAACATAAAAGTGATGGATAGTGATGGAAAGTGATCCTGTTGATTATAATTTATAATATTTTTTAATTAACCCTCAGAAACATAGGCCAATGAGTGTTTATTTTTAGTAGGTTTTTAACTGTGTGGGAGGGTACGGTTGGTTAGAACACGTGTATAAATTAATGTGGCTAGAGTTTGTCACTATAGAATCCGGGTGGTCACCCATCTGTTGAGACTGAAGCCAATCACCACTCCACACCAAGCAGCAATTTATATTATTGTGCAATAGCTTAAGTAAACTTTGATGATTTCAATAGATACCTACTACAAAAAAAATATACATTGTATTGTATTTTTAAAGGCAACATTGAATAATTTACTTATATTATTAGCAAAACATTTGTCAATTAATTTCGTGTCTAGAAATAATATTGCGAGATTATTTCTCTTTAGTAAATAGTTCATTACACAAAATAAATATATTTCATACACAAATATAAAATAATAACATTTTATTCGTTTCAAGTTATAGTAAAACGCGCGAATAATATATTATTGGACGACATTCAGTTTTATTTTTATACTTAATGATTTTGGCAAAATGCATTTTTATATAATATGTTTATATTTGAACGCAACATGTTTAATTTTGTGGCAAATTAATAAGAAAAAATATTTGCAGCTATATAGTTGTTTTTATTTAGTACGTTTTTATGTTTGTATAGATAATTTAACTTTAAACAAAGTACCTAATTTTTAAATTTCATTAGTGTTAATATTATGAACTATACAATATTTACATTAAAAGTACCTATAAAATACTAAAATAGCGATGAGATTAAAAGTATACATTTTTTTTTAGTTTACTTAAACTTTAGCGGGTGGCAGGAACCGGTCGAAATATAACAATAATATCAGTAAACTGAATAATAAATACCGGTGAGACGACCATGTTGGAGTCAAAGCGTTTGAAATGTAACTCAACCTTATGTTTTGTGTGTGTGTGCTAAGTCATGGTCGGTGAGGGGGGGGGGTGAAGAATGAGAAGGATGTTTCTGATAAGCGTTATCAGAGAATCCCGGTGTTTTGTTGTATCGCAATCAATGTTACATTTGGCAATATAAATATTTTTGATCAGTGTATTGTCCAAATCGATAATTATGGCGTTATCGATCTTATGGGATGATTATCAATTATATTATAGTGTAAATTTGCAGAAATTGATACATTAAGCTTATATGAACGTATTCTAGGTTGAATATGGTAGTTTTTCTTATTATCAGCTATTTTTAAATTTTGAGTAGGTCAAGAATATCGATAATATTATATGTCGCATATTCGAAGAAATATTAGAGTATTAATCTTATTAAGAGGTGTTTGAAGTTTTTTTCTATCTTCAGCTTTTTTAATGTTTTAGTCAATGTGTAGTTGGTTGATGTGAGAGTAGATTTTAATTTACCTGTCCCGGTTTTTTCTGAAACGGCAGCCACTAAGTCAACCTTTAGATGGCATTGAATAACTTTTAATTAATTAATAACACGCGATAACTTCAATGTGATTAACTGGCAGGAAATACGAACGACCGCTAACGATGATATGGAACTCGAACGACCTGGTGAAAATATTTAAAAGTATTAATTTTCTTAAATTAATTCATTAAATTAACTATTTAAAATAGTCTTATGATTTAATTTTGACATAATTCACAAAGTTAAGTTTCAGACCCTAGTGAAATATTGTATATATTATTTTATTTTGAGAAAATAGTAAATACGTTTCGTGACTACCAAATATTTTGAAGTTTCGTCCACAACTTCCAATAAATTTGAAAGTTAACACTACATTTACATTTTAAATATTTTATTTTTAAAATTCTGTTCCCTTCAATCATAATCCAAAAAATCCCAAAAAATGTATATAAGCTGAGAAAATCGTTAAAAAATCGTTTAAATTATAATTGTCAAATGTACATAGGTAAAGTCACAATTCATTGATAATATTTTAAGTAATTTATTTGACAGAGTCTTACACATTGAATTCCATAGTGAAACAGCTAACTGAAATAATTATAGAAAAAAACCTACTGAGATAATGATTTTATTTGATAAGTTGTTTATATTTTGATGGAATTGTTAAATTATTATTCCAATCTTAAGATAATTAATTATCTATCTTAATACTTCACATGTTTTAAAAAGTATTTGCTAACAACTTATAAACATTTTAATGATGTGATGTAATAATATTATGCTATACCCATTAAATAATATTGAATAGGTATATGTTAAATTCAATTTTCTGACAGTAATATTGAGATTTGTGATTTAAAGTTGACTTCAATGAAATATTTTTTTGATATAAAATCATCATTTATTTTTATCGTAATTACTTGTAATTAATTTGAGCTTTATCTTGAAACAATTTTACTGTTAAAATACAATAGAATTTAGTGCACAATTAATATAATAAATTGATACTTAAAAATACTAAAACAACATTATCTTTTCCTAGAGTAAAATAATCTTAGCTCTAGTGTTATAGACATACTTTTTATTATTCTTTCTATCTTGCTTCTTAAATATATGTAGAGGGTATCCTGTGGAATTAATATTAAATGTATAGAAGGAACAATAGTATTACCTACATCAGGCTTAAAGTGACATTGCTAATGTGAACCACAAATTGCGGTCTCTTTGATTCTTAGTTTGAGTGAAATCATCACGAACTTTGTAATCTAAAGTAATCGAATGTAATTTTAGATGTTGTACTTACGTTTCAATAATGGGAGAAGTAATTTGAATAACCATGACATAATATTTCAAATATTCTATTTAAATACTGCAAAATATGCAATGGCATAAATAAAAAATAATTTCATAAAATGTGAAAAAATCATTAGATTTACATTAAATTCAATAATAGCAGATTATTCATGTGTATATATAATTTGCAACGTCGAGTCGCAAAAAATACTTTGAACCTATTCTATTCGTTATTAAAGCATAATGCATTAATGTACTTATCTACCTATATTATTTAAACGGAGAGGAAAATTTTAATAAGGTCAATTAGTACGATTCTGATTATACATTTTTGTATCAAACTCTTGAAAACAATTTCATTTAAACCCTTTTTGTCCCTCTCAACAATTTATTTGAAATTTATCATATTATTATCTACTTCCATTCGTATTATTCGAGTACATGTTATTTTTCTGAGCTTGTTTGATCTAAAATATGTAACGACGATAATCATAATTATTCTGTGTAAACTGAATAAGGTAAGGTTAGCTATTAATTTACAATACTGTACTATGTTTCAAGTTGTACTATGTAGGTAACTCATATCAACATAGGTAAAATTAATAAATAATTGTTTAATTTGTATTCGTATCAAAATATGAGCACAAATATTTTACCAGATGTCATATTTCCTAATTATTTCATTCTTGCTAAAATACAATACTTGGAAGTTGATATATTATAGCAAAACCAAATTATATAATCAGTTTAACAGCATAACACCTATTTTGTAGTACCTACACTTTAATAATAATTGCGAAACTGTATTTAAATTTAGAATTAAAACTCCACTCAGAGTCTAGAATTCATCTTAAAAGTATTCATTATTTTTATAATTAAGTTATAATAATTTTGCTCTTTAATAATCCACTTGAAATGTTATTTTAATTAACCGGCAGTTCACACTTTAGTGAACTTAGAATAAAATAGTGCAATTTCATGTAAGTTTTCCGAATGCCAATTTTCTAGTTTTCTATACAAACAAATTCAAATTGGTTTCAATGATTATTCAAATGTAAATTGTTTGTTATGAACGTTAAATTAATAATAATAAAATAAAATACAACGCTTTTTTAATATTTTATGACTTACAATTTTAATTTTATTTTTGATACCATCAATATAATTATATTGTGTAAGGTTTATAAATGTCTGACATGTTTTATTCGAGAAGAATTGTTATAGCATAATTTAAGACATTTTATCGACTATTTCGAGAAATAGTTTGAACTTCAATGGTACCATTATAGATTTTAGTATTTGACTAAATATTCGCCTAGGTACTTGCAGTTATCTTTTTCTATAACTTCCACTTAAATACTAATAAATACGATGTGCCCATTTCCCATGCACTTTACCGCTAATGGCAATATATTGTGTTTTTATCAGTACATATTATTTTGTGATGTTTTTCGATAACCATAAAAAACCCCAAACTCGATCATTTAAAAATGGTAGGACAGTATTAGAATCATTTTTTAACGATGAACAAAAATAAAATAAATCGTTACATTCTACCTCCATTCACTTTTTCACTGTAATAAAAGTATATAATACCTGATTCAAGTCAATTTTGAAAATGATTTGATTCCGACTAAACTCTAAGTCAACGATCTCATTTGTAACGTACACATTAGACAAATTGTCGAATTAAATGCTTCAGAGCACGTGATGCTCGCATTTCTTGTATCAGTCTTGCAAAAGAGTACTTTCTTGGTATATAAGTCATAAGTGTCATATATATATAGTAAATGTTCGTTCAACTGAATCCATTTGGTGTTTTTAGTTTTAATACTACTGTAAATCTAAAACTATCAACACAAAATTAATTTTGCTGATGCAAAAATTTGGTATGCCATACGTTTTAAAGACTGAGATTACTCAAATTTGGGTATCACGTAGTCTTCTTAACTCAAACAATTAATATAGGTAGTCAAAAATATACATCAATTCAAATCGAAAAACACAATTTAATGGTAGATTATAGTAATATTTATCTCCTTGCAAGAACCTCAAATGGATAATTTCAGTTTTCAATAGTGGTAAACTGAGAAGTAACAATTTTAACATCATACTTGTCCAAAATAATTTACTAGTAATTTGTTTCGTTTTTGAATTTAAGCTCCGGCGACAAGGGCCATTAGCTTAATACATTATATTTTATTTATTTTTGGTAAAAATTCAATCGCAGTGTTATAGGGCTTACAATTATTTGTGTATGTTTCTCTTAATTGTTTACTACCTAGCTATTTTCATTATTATAATAAGTAATAACCCTAAAAATTAAGACTACGAAAACGCTCTGCAGTTTAGATGTTTTGAGTGCAACCTGGCGCGGTGAC
>PVMI01043387.1:5322-18015 GCA_008528875.1 Aulacorthum solani
TATTAAGATTAAAACAAACAAATTGAAAGCAAACAATGATCGTTCTATAATAATTCGATATTAATATTTTGATTTGAAAAATAAAAAATAATAATTAAAAAATACAAACATTTTTAAATACTGTATATTATTATGAATTTTATCATTTGTTTCATACTAAAGTGGCGACAATACTTTTTGATCAAAATACACTAGTTTGATTAACCATCGAAATCACCATAAACAATTAAACAAGACACCGAAGAACATAAAATGTATCTAATTTACAGCGATTTTTTTTTCAATTGTATTTGTATTCAATATATAAGAGAACCTCATTTGAAAAAAAACTGTGGGAATTGGTCTTATAATTAGTCGTAAATACGAATCCATGTATTTACACAAAATAATAATTTAATGGTTAAAGTGTGAAAAAATGTGGTTTAAATAAAAAATAATAATAATAACAGTTGGCGTGAACGTCCAAAAGACAACAAATCATTTGTTGAAAATGTAAAATATTATGAACGACAAAATGGTTTTGGTATTCTGACTGATGACTATCGAGAAATACGTTTGGGATAAAAAGAACCAACAACATTTTGCAAAACCCCAGGAGGACAGATGGTTGAACCGAAGTAGCTCACCAGACAAGGATAAATGGAATCCGCCGAAAAGGNNGGTAGGGTTGCATACCAGGCATATGACATTAATAACATTGTTTGAACAAAAGAGCTGAATCCATCGAATATTGGACTGACTAAAATCGAATTTGATCTACAATATTTTGTGTTTCATTATATTTCATTAGACTTACACAAAACCCGAAAAAAAAATTATGTAATATAAAAACGCAAACATTTTTTCAAGGTAATTTATCAATAATAAATACCAAACATTATGTCCTAAGTATGTGTTATAGGTGTGATACCTCATATAATTTTTATTGGTTTTTATTCGATTTAAAATATATAATATTTTTTAAATTGAGTATGAAATTATAATATGTTATTCATATATTTTTCATAGTTTATATTATATTATTTTCTACTTAACTTTAAAAAGAAATAAAAAAAAATGTATTCGGCGCGGAGATAGGTTGCCTATTTAATATGATATAGCTCGCTGATATATCCATTATAAAAATAAATTCTCACCAATAACATTTAAATAACATTATCATCCATCTACAATGGAGATTCTACATAATTTACTCATCTTATAGATTATTTATATTTAACATATTTTATTTCATGTTTAAAATTATCAATAAAAACCTATCAATAAGTAATAACTAACTATAAGTAGTTATTTTAAAATATAACCACATGAGTTTTAGTATTTTATGAGTACAATATTATGAACTTACGTGTGCCATCGAACCGTGTCGCGATTGTATCCAGAAATGTATTCTGAGGCGCCAATAATCCTTTTCTGGCAGGCATTTGTTATACCCTAAAAAAAAATAGTTAACAAAGTATAATTAATAAAAACCGTAGACATTTTCAAATAAGAAAAAAAAGTAATAAAATATATTATAATGAGTTGGGAAAAAAAAGAAATAAACAAAAAACTACGGAACAGAAGTTGTGGTCGGGGTCTATTAGAGAGTGTTTTTAAATATAAAAGCAAAGATAAATCATTAAAATTCCAAAACAATTTAGGGCAAAACAGTTAACTTAAAATTATTTACGATTTTGCCGAATGTGGTTAATTGCATAACATTTATTTACCATGTTTTTCTCAAAAAATCCAAAGCCATGATAACTATTATATACGATTTTAATAAGGGTTTTTTATGGTAGTAAGGTAATATAATGTATGGTAATCGAGTAATAATTTTAATAGTTTTAATTTAAAAAATATAAACAAAAATTATGTCAAATACTATATTTTAGATCTACATTGTACACTGTATCTAAAATATTATATTGTAGTTACCTCAACACAAACAAAAATAACCGTTTTTAGACATTCAAAAAACTCAACTCACGGTAACAATATTGAAGTTCAGGGAAAACGAAAAATAATTGCAAAACTATTAACAAATTTTAACTTACAAAATACAACTCAAAGGCTATCTTTTTTAATAGAAAATGCCAAGATTCAATATTCTTCTAATCATCATGGACTATTAGTGATTATACACCTGATTGTGTACGCTCACGTGTCGAAGACATAAAACAATTACCTAGAGCTAGTTTCCATAGGTAATAAATAATATTATTTTAATATTTATCTCATTACTATCTATCTTCCTTAGATCATATCAATATATATTAAATTATAATATTTTGGTCATTATTCCATTTTTAACCAGAGAAACATTTTCGATATCATAATATACAGTTCAAGTTTACCAGTATTCACTGGTATCTATCATTTTTTTAAAGGAGAATTGTGGTACTAAAATTAGTACCTAATTCGAAATACTTATACAATTTTTAGTATTTAAGCAGTTATAATATTGGAATTTAATTAAGATTTATTTATTCATTTAATTTATTTATTTGCTTTCATACAAAAGGACTCTGGGTCCTATTACAGCTGTTTAAACATTAATTTGCAGTAACATAATATTATTGTCTAATATAAATAAATAAAGTATTAAGATATTCAGCCAAAATTATATAAAAACTACTAAATTTAATCAAACAAATGTGACCATGTATGCGTTACCAACACGCATGAATAGGACTTGATCAGTTGTAGGAAACAATATTTAATGAATCATTTTTACTAGAGAAATTCGAGTATGAAAAATCTGCAGGATTCCTTGTGTTGAGAGTGCTGGTTTATTTTAAAATCAATAAGTGAGAGTGTTATTGTCTATCTTACCAAATATTAAATTGACTAAAAAATTAAGAAGCCGACCATAAAATCGCCTTTCGTCAAGTGGTCAGATATATTAAAGAAATTCTATTTATATTGAATTTTAATGCAATACATCTCAGGAAACAATTGTGTGCTGATTCAATAGCTTCGATCGGTTTGAAAGTACCGTTCGTCCAAATCAAAGGCCAATATTTAAGATTAAATTGAACTAATGAAAAGAGCAGGATTTTCAGAGATAATGGGTCTTGATAGGATTCTAGGAGTGACATATGCGTTTTATAAATAACAGGGTGCGTGTCCCCTTATTTTTAATTATTTTCATATGATTGGAAAAACCTAATTTGGGGTCGAATATTAACCTGTAAGATCTTCATAAATATTACATGCCATTAAACAATACAATTTAGGTAAGTAATATATTATAATATATTGATTTATTGTAGCATGATAAAATGCACATTATAATTATATTTAACTAAGTAGGAATTTATTGTTTAATGTTAAAATCAAGTTTTCAAAAATGTTGTAAATGCTTAACGATCAGTAAATAAAACGAAAAATGCGTAAAAAAATAAACCGTACCTAGTTTATATTATAAAGTACCTTACATAACGTTTGGATTAAATATCTACGTAGATATATCGAATCCGAATTAAAAATATTATTTACCTAATGTTTACAACAAAGCTCATTTAATTTGGCAAGAGAAAAAGCCTTAAAGAACATAAATACATACCTACTTATCGTGATGAAAACGTCATAAAAATGGTAAATTAATAATTGGAGAGCGAACACTAATTAATCGACCGGGTAATTTTGTTCGGAAAAAATCGAAAACAGATTTGCTCGAGGAATTTGATAGGTATACTCGCGGAAAGATTTTAAGCTAAGGCATGCGGAACTGGCAACTGTGGTATTTTTCTGTTTTAACGATAGAAACAAGAAGCTTTGCGAACGCAAATAATAATCATTATAAGTGCAAGGCATTCATAAGTCAGTCTATTCAGAAAATCTGACGGCAAAACAAATCACCAACTAATAACGACGCTCGTTCAACCTGCTAATTCGACACTATGTTCAAATTATTTTTCAAAACATGCAAATCAGATTTTTAAACATTCAAAAAGACCAAGAGAACAATAAGTAGATCAAAAACTGAAAAGACAATGTCACAAATTGTTTAAGCTTTCCAAATATTTTTTTCTCAGATTTAAATTAATTTGTATGTATTATGTACGCGTATATATAAACACGTTTACGGTCAATATTATTATAATATAATGAAAACCTTTAAACAACACTCATAAATCAAAAATAATAATTTCGTTTGTTGAATAATTGTTTAGTGGTGATTAGTATTGTAACGCAGCTATGTAATACGTAACATTATTATTAAATTGGGCCATTTTTCTTGTAAGTATTAAATAAAATATATTACCGGATTTAACGATTAAAAAATAACAACAATAATAATTTTATGGAGTTTAGTAATTTCTTTAATAAACTACGACCGGAAACGACGTATTTCAATTGATTTATTTGGAGAAAAAAATGGTGTAGTTTAAATTAGTAGACGCATGTCTAAAAATAACCTATACCAATAATAAATTGTTTTGTGAAGTGTCTAATGATTATCGTATAAACTACGGATATTAATCTTAAGCAGTTAAGCCTACCGATTTACGGAAGAATGGAGTACCTATATAGGCTGGATTTTGATGGAAATTAGGTTTTCATTTTAATATTATGTAGGTACCTACAGTTAAGTACAGTGTCCCGTTCTACACATTGTGTAATAGTAAGTATTTAGTAATTTTTTGTAATGTTATTTTTGCAAATTATTACCTCGTTGAAAACATGTTTTGTGTAGATAATTAATAACTAAGCATAATAAGTAATAATAAACATAATAAATGGTTAACGGCTTTAAAAATGTATTTAATATTTAAATACGGTCTCGTTTGTCTAGAAAGAATTATGATATTACAAAAAAAAAAATCGTCACTAAACCATTTCGTTAATGCGACGTCCACCACTTCATTCGGATTAAAATATGATAAATTAAATTAAAACTGGAGATAGCAGGTAGTCTTAATACGATTACTATAATATTATATTATAAATAAATAAAATTACGTAGGTCGTATTAGTGAGAGGTAAAAACGAAACAATTAATTATCACCGGATATTCAGTCGGTTTTTGATTTGGAGACAACAACATCATCGAGTTAACAATGAACATCGAGTGAACATTAATCAATAATATTATATAGCATTTAAATATTCGATTTAAAATAAACAATATTGGAATGACACTGGACGAGGGCGACGGGAGAAAAAGTCTTGATGCCGACGAACGGACGTAATGGGTATAGGTACCTATCCACCGTCGCATTTTGTTCGGTAATAAATATAATCATACGTCTATTATGGGTATACTTAATACATATAATAATGATTGAGATAAATGTGTTATACCATATATTTCAATTTAGATCAGTTGTTATTTAATTGATTTAAACGTTTTATTTTGGAGATAATAACGATCGATAAATCGATTATACTCATTGCGTCAATTCAAATAATTTAAAACATCATAAAATACTTAGAAATAGTTGTTATACATAGTATAGAATCTATTGTTATACCTATTAAAATATAAAAGAATTTTAGTGAAGTCGCTCTGAACGGCAACGAGAGCGTAACGAGGAAGATTTGATATGATTATAAAAACCGATGAGTATCTATGTAGAGGCAACACAATAAGTATCTGGAACAGTCTTTATTCGGATGGTTATTGCATTCATTAGTAAGCTTACATAACAATTATTTGACTTAGCACCTTAGGTATTATTCGTTACCTGTGCATTATTTTTGTCTTTCAAACACTTTGCACGCGTAGTCATAAATTGAAACCTTGACCGTGGCTGTGTAGTACGTGTGTCGGTCTAACACTGCTGTGCTAATTGGAACAGATACTACGTAACGAATTTGCTGATTGTGCAATGGTCTTCAGGATAGAGATAAAATTGCAGCGAAACAAAGAGTATCCTTTGCTAAAGAAAAGAGACACAATAACTAAACATTTTTCTTCGTTTATTCGGCGCGGGGTGTACGTATGTCCCCTAGGAAAGATAGAAAGGAGACAATATCGTCGATTTCAGCCCAAATCCCGAGACATTAATCAATCGGCAACCTGTTAGCCCGATAAAGTACTTTTAAAAGATATAACAAGACTCGGACCGGGGAAGGGAGACAAAATGCTTTGTAGACAAAATTCACAAAGTAAGTTTGTATATAATATATATTTTTTCAATTTCTATACTACTTTAAAGAATATATATTGTCATGTGCGTTAGACATTAAAACGTTTCGGTGTCCATCAATAAGCCAATAAATAATAAATTGTAATTCAATATCGCACACGATTTTCTAAACAGGCTCAACTTAGCAAGTATTCAAATCAAATATTATACAGTATGATATTAATTGTTTTCAAATTGTATTCTGTTAAAATTAAAATGTGTAATTCTATATAATATACAAATATCACCAACAAACCGTTTATTCATAATAATAACAAAACTAATTTTGACTTATAATAAGGAAATTATATTACACTCATCATTCATCTGCTTTACGGCTTGAAAATTGATTTTCGGCATTTAATTCCAATTTATTTATAATTAAGAAATAAGATTAAATCCATTTTATGCATCACATAGTTATTAATTTCTATACAAAAATATAAATGAAATTAATTTCCCATATTTTTTTTAAAATTTCAATTCAGGTTTTTGGACTCGTAATATTTCGTTCAAACTATAAATAAAGTGAATGAGTACCAATTATTTATTTTAATGTTTTACAAAGATTATTTCCATTTTTCGGGCAGTGAAAATGCTGCAAAAGTCCCATAATATAATTGTTGTAAGAGTTGGTGGAGAAAAATTTTAAAAATGTTAAAGAAATCGACGAAAAATGTGGTTTTCTGCGACCTCCACTACCAATCGCTTTTGATGTATTGTTGCATTTAAATTGTTTATATTAATACACAGCTATCCCATGCCATGATGAACGTAAAGAGGCGATATAAACCTGTAGAATGGATATTGTATAGTATTGTATACACAGCACCCGATTTATTTACTCTGTCTGCTTTTATATATTATTTTAATTTCTTATAGCACTCTTTTCATTACAATACGTCTTATTATAGGTAGGTATATTTGTTTTTCGTCTTAACATTAGATATAATAATAAACAGTTAGAAATTCATTAAAATATAATAGTAAATTTAATATAATTATCCCAACATATTATTTGTATAAAACTATAAGCACGCACACGCATTACCGACTACTAATATTCTATATACAATAGTATAGTACACAAATACACAATAGTTGTATTACATAGTCACTATACGGAGTTGGATTTGAATAAAACAATAAATGCCATATTATACTTTATGCAATACATAAGGTTTTATCTTAACGCTAGTAACAACCTTTTGAAGCTTATGCGAAATAACACAAAAATTAAATGATCCGTTTATTTAATAAATAATTATTTTTAAGGAAAAACAGGTGTTTTGAAACAACATATTTGACAGAGTAAACTTGTATTGTATACAAAGCGTGTTTTCATTGCAATATTATAAGTCTGAGTTGTCTCGTCTACAGAAAAAATGTAAATATAGGTACCTAATCGAAATATAAGATACTTGCAATAGCGTTATATCGTCCTGGAAATATAAAAACATTTTTAATCATAAACTTAATACTTTATTTTTATTGCCTTTTAACGGAAAAGTTATTATAGGACTTAAACACTTAGATGGTAACGATAAAAACCTCGAAACTAGCATAATCGCGGTATCTACTGGTATATTCTGTACTATAGGTTAGTAGTGTAAATTTCAAGTGTAACTGGTCGACTCGCACCGTTGAGTAGGTCACCGGTAATGGATGTGTTAAATTTGAGTTCAATGATACATCATTGTACGCGAAAAGCGATTCTAAACAAAGGAGACTGCGGTGGTCAAGCACATAATATTTCTATGCATAATTTATGTTGTATTAGATTTTTGTTATTATTATTGTTTTTTTTTTTTTTTCTTATTGGGTAGGTTAAACTAGTTTTTGCCAAAACGATGTTTAAGTTGTATGTGATATACAACTTAAAGTAGTCAATGCCGGCGGGCGATAACCCATAGAAAGAAATAATGTAAATAAATCTTAAAATTAGCTTAATCATTTTAAAAAAAAATTATTAGGTAAATATATAAAATGATGATATAGAAATCTATCTAATGACGAAATGTTTCGATTGCAAGTTAAAACTAAATAATTGAAAGCATTAGAATAAAAATCGAGATTTTTCGTTTAATAATCAGTTTTCTAAAAAGTTCCAATTCAAACACTTAAAAAAAAATTGCTGATAATTGATGATGTAACTGATGTCAAAAAAGCTTATAAGAAAACTTATATTAGATTTTCAAGATATTTTACCCAAAACATTTTATTAACATAAACGGAAAATAAATTTTAAAAAGTTCAAAATTTCAGTAGCTCAAAAAAATAAAAAAATGTTTATAAAACCATGTACCTATTGTTGGTGAAAATAATAGACTCATTATCGTTAAACGAATACAATCCTCTATTCACTCGAAATGTTAAATTCTTTAAATCGTAAAAACAAAGTTTAATACGTACTACTGTATTTTTTAATTATCTTAAATATTCTATTGCTTAGGCGATCAAAATGTATGATTATTCGCCATTACTCATTAATAACGATAAATTATTACGCGTATATTATAGGGAAAAAATGTTTTTTTATAAATATATATACATGGAGTCTCATTTGCACTCGATACTACCAAATCGCCCGTGTATATGTTTTTAATTCCAGTTAACAGAAGTATCGATGAAAAGTTTTAGTTCAATTTATTACATTCATTTTCAGGTATGTCTGAATGTCTCTTGAGGGAAAAAACTGAGTTCTAAAAGTTATTTTATCCTACCGTTCCGAAATCATGTTTCAAGAGAGCAAAAGTGTCTAAGATCCAAATTATTGCTCGAAATTGTTTAAAGTTGTATGGGTACACCATTACAGTGTTATGTCGAAATAACAAAGCTGATGTAGAAGCTTTCTCATAAAGATAACAATAGTTCAATTTTTTTGTATTATGAATAGGTACGAAGTTTGCCCAATACTTTAAAGATTGAAACTTTGCAATTCGAATTGATTGTAACATATTACTCGAGTACCGGAGTTGACCCAGGAAGATTTAATAATTATCTCATAATTCAAAATAATAATGTTCATTGTAGGTACTCGTACATACTATACTTACTAATATAGAACGTCATAATGTATTTTGTGTGGATTTTCAAAAATGCATTTTATTAGTTGACATATTATACTAAGTCCAGTACATTTGAAACAATGAATTTTCGAAATTATTTAATGTATATATCTGATTTGAAACATTCGTGCAATGCTTAAACGTAATCAAATGTATTAAGTAATACTTATATTTTAACAATTTTTAAGTTCTCAAAATGTCAATAAGTCATTAAATGTACACATAATCCAACTTATCTAACACATTTTCGATTTTGAGGATAGTTTCTAGTAGAAAATTAGATCCAGCTTCGACTTTGGGCAGTCAAAAGTAAAAGTTCCCAGTAGTCATCAAAACAATCCGGAAAAACTAAAAGAAAAATACTGAAAACTAAAATATTAATGCAATAGGCACCTACTAGTTTTCAACTTTGAAAAATCAATTTTTATATTTTGTTGTAATTCAGTATCGAATGACCACAGAGACTTTTAATTAGCACTAAATATTTTAGGTAAGTATTTTCTAGAGATGAATTGACTATCAAAAGATTTTTGCTCTTTTCGATCAATTTATAGACATAATTAAACATTTTCAACTTTTTTCAGAATTTTTCGATTTACGTCAATAAAATTTTTTTTAGCTAAGAAGTTAAATTATTCATGTTAAATAATTGAAATATAACACAAATTCGTGGTCATATTTTTCTTTCTAAGCGTATAAAGTTAAAACTCTCACAAATTTCGTATTATCCATGATCAGAAAAATGTAAATTATTTTGGTTCAATATTTTAACTTTCGAAAAAAAATTATAAATTATAAATAAAATAATATTTTTCGTAAATTCCCGAATCATTATTTTTAAATTTAGTCAACTTCGAAGTAAAAATGAATTTCATAATAAAGCGATTGACGAATTAACATTTTTTTACATACCAAAATTTGTTGCTCATTATTAATTTCTAAAACTGTTTGAAAATTGTATAATATGTCGGTTTATAAGCTTAGTAAATATTGTTTATAATAAAATGTCGTTCAACAGGTTTTGATCGATTTGGCTTCCGGTTTCCGTCAATAGTAGATTATAGTAAATAATATGATATAATATTATTAATTGCATTTACACTCTATAGAAACTTAAATTATTTTTAAATTATTATTATTAAATCTATGAATTGTATGAATATTGTAACGTCTCGTGTTTAGTTACATACGATCATCGTCGCTGCCATCTCTTATAATTTTTCCGTAAAAAAGCCAAACAGTATTTTTCGAAACAACTACTGGCTTAAATAATATCATAAATAAATCTTCCAATAAAAAAATAAATTTAAAGACTCCGCGCAGTTGAGAGGCACAGGGTTATTTTTATTTTTACTATTTTATTGCAATGCCAACCCCGCTTTGACGACGGTAAAACAGAAGTGTTATGGCCATGGCGGTGGAGGTATAGTGGTGACGACGGTTACGGTCGCGTTTATTACTATCATTTTATCATCAAACAGGTAGTATTATCATGGTAGTAGCTATCAGTATAAACAAGAGTTTACGGGGGCTTACCTGTCGAGAGAATATGGTGCACGGTTAACGCGGCGGCGATCGACGGCGGCGGTGGAAGTGGCGGCGCCGATCGTTGCCGCAGTGGCGTCGGCGAAGACGAATATATATATATGTGCGTGTATGTATGTATATTGTATATATAAATATATATACAAACAATAATGTTTAGGTATTATTAAAACGATTGTGATGATAGTGATAATAATAATAGTAATAGTAAAAATAATAATAATGGTAATAATGATAATGATAATTTTAATAATATAAAGTCGAGTGATGGGACGCGGATTTTAAAGGGAGTGGGGGCAGCAGGTGACCGTCATAATCGCATCACTGCGGGTGCACCGACAGCCGAGTGTGCAACAGTCGTCATGGTTGCAGCGGCAGTGGCGGCAGTGGCGACGACGACGTCACTGTGTACGATAACGCGGCGGCGGCGGCGGCCAACCCCGGTCGTCGTCGCCCGTGCGGGAGAGTAAACGGCGACGATGGCGGCAGCGGGGGCGGTAAGCGGGAACAGATTTAACGGCGATGAGCACGCGGGAAACGTCGGCGGCAGCGGCAGCGGCAGCGGCGGCGGCGGCGTCGACAGCGGGCGCTGATGTGGTCGCGAGCGTTTGTAGGCGCGTCCTATGTGCGGTGCACAGCGCCGTTAACGAGATACTGCCGACGATGACTACGGTTACGACGACGACGACGGCGACGACGGCGGCGACGACGACGATGACGGCGGCGGCGGCGGCGGCTGCTGATGCTGATGCTGATGCTGATGCTGCTGCTGCTGTTGCTGCTGGACGCGGTGGCAACAGCCAGCCGCCGACGAGCCCCCGTGCAACCCTAGGCAACGCCGCCGCCGCCGCCGCCGGTGCACATTATTATTATATTATTATATTATTGTACCTATATACCTATACTATACCGCAGCGGAGGTGTGTATAATATTGTAGGTACGATCAACACTATCTGACGGAGTTATAGTAATAATATAAAAATCTCGTCGATTCTTGATGATCTTGATAATATTATTTACTAGAATAATGTTAAATTATCGTAACCCATGTAACACAACTGTTAGAGAGATTTTAGTGTCAAGCGCGCTCGTGGGACAAAATCCCACCCGGGGCAAGATACGACTTACTTATAATCTAATACTAGTTATAGCGATATTGGTATCGAAGTGTACATGCAATTTGAAATTCCCAAGAGGGTCAACGTCCAGACTTACCCGCCCCCCCCCACTGCGACCCTCCTCGAAAAGAGTATTGGTTCGTAATATTATTATTGTTGTCATTAGTTTTACTCCGTTTACACATAGTTTTCACCCAACCGGTTATGAAGATCACATTATTATGTGATACACTATAATATCGTACATGGACACTCAGGAGTCTAGCAGTGGTGTATTTAGGAGGTATATTCCCCAACCCCGAGGTGCATGATAAAGTAGCCCCCCCTATTCCAATTACAAGGTACTAGATGATGTAGTTTCCTACGATACCACAGATGACCTCGAGATGATTTGTCAAAACTGCAAGCCTCTCAAAACGAGTTTTATCGTAAGTTCGTTTTTAGCACCACTATATAATAGCCCCTGGACATTTTGCTTTGGCATTTTAATTTATTTTCACAAACATTTTAATAATACATTTAAGGTTTCTAAACATATGTTTAGAACACCTTATATCCCTGTTGTGTCCGTCGGTCCGTCTGTTAGTTACCAAAATTGCGATTATTGATTTTTGTTTATTTATTGCCAGTACATATTACCTATAGTTACGATTGTTGATATAATATATTGTTGGCTTTTATTTATTTATCGTTTGTGCTGTACTTTACCTACATAAATTGTACTTACGTGGAATTATAATTTATTGCGTTGTATTAAAATACGTTTAGAAACCGGGCATTTAGTAAGCTCGCAGAGTGAGCTTTCCTAACAAGTTTACTTATAAAATGATTGTAAAAATTTA